>AWOL01S0017037.1:66532-130901 GCA_000715115.1 Nicotiana otophora
GAAAAAAAAATCCGATGTGGTTTGGTATTGGAAAATAAAACCCGACCATAATTGGTTTGGTTTGGTTTTAACTAAAAAAGTCAAACCGAAACCAAACCAACCCGATAATATATTTATATAATTTTTAAATATATTTTATGCATATAAATATTTATTGTAATGTAATTTATAAATATTTCTTAAACTTTTTCACAGTTTTATCTTTTAACGTATTATTTCAAGTTTAGACTTAACATTCTTGAATGGTAAATAAATTTTATAGCCCATAAATGTAGTAACTCAAACAAAGTTCAAATCAATATTAATGTTAACAAAAGAAATTCAATTCAATACTAGGAATGCCGATAGTGTTGGATAATTATTTTAGTTTTACATTAGTTTTTAATGAAAATGCATAACTTAGTTTATCTTTTTCTTTAGTGCTTAGTTATGTAATTAATATTAGTACTTATTAGCTATACTTATTTTAGCTTGACCTATATAGTATTTTAGATTATGTTAATTTTCATTATGGCTTATTAATTAGCAATATTTATTTTATGTAATTTTATTATTTTATCTTTGTTATTGAATATTTTAGTATAATGTTATGACTTATCTCATATTATTGTGTTAGTTTCTTAGAAAACACATTATATAATTGTATTTTACTATGACTTAAGAAATATTTGGAGCACAGGTTACATATTTTATGCTATGAAAACTTTACCGGAAAAAACCCGAAAAAACTCGAAAAATTCGAGAAAAATCGAGATTGAAAAACCCGACTTTGTTGGTTTGGTTTGGTTTATAAATTTAAAAATCCGACACCATTGGTTTGATTTGATAATTGAAAAATCCGAACCAACCCGACATATGTACACCCCTACACCAAACCAAATAGTTGATAAGAAGTAATGTCAGCATAACTAATTCTAGCATTACTAATGCCAGCATAACTAATCTCAACGTTACTAAAATCAGTATTACTAATACACCATATTCAGCACTATTCTTATACCTCCTACTAAACAACCTCTAAAAATATTAACTAATGCATCCATCTCACAATTACACCATAAATCTCATGAATTTATAATTCCGTGGTTTTAATGTGTAGATAAAGTAATGTAATATTTGTAATGCAGAAAAGGAATAAGTTAAGTAATATGATTAGCTAATATGGAGAATCTTATATATTTAACTTATTCGACAAGCCTCTAATTAATCACACAGTAATTATATAGAGTTTTATCCCCTATTTTTTGTTACAAACTTGTGAAACTAAGTAGTAATATCATGTTCACTTGAGAGAAACTTGATTTTAGCTTTACAATCAATTGCACAATGAGTTGTTATAAGAATTTGGACATGATATTTTTCAACAGTTAGATACTTGGAGAGTTGCACAACATCATATGGGGAGTTGAAAAAAGAAACCAAACATCTTTTTCACTAGTACTAAATAGTGTAGTTTGGTACAAGGAAAGCTCAGGTTTACCAAGTTTCTATCGAAGAATTAGATATATTGAGACCAATCTAGAACTGAATTTATAGAAATGGAGCAGGATTCTTTTCCACGTACTCAATGATTTGCTCCAAGAAAATTAAGACTATTGAAAACAACTTCAAATACATCCATATCTTTATATATGCATTTTGTTATAGTCTAGACTAGAATTGACCATCCAAAGTAAAGATCAATTTACAAAAACATTTTGAATTGGGTGCCTATGAAGCTTGTAGTTTTGCTTTCTTAGGTTTTAATCAATAGAAGACCACGCGTATCAAAATCTGTCACTTTAGAGTTTGGACCATATATTGAACATTTGCTTTTGGTAAAGATCTAAGGTGACCGTCCACAATCCAAAAAGAAACAAGAAAAAAAAATAAGTATATAGTATCCTAACTAACCCCTTTTCATTTTGTTTTCAGATAGAAAAATAGTTGAATATTTTATCCAAAAAAATCCCTAAAAATTATTTAGGAACAGATTGTTGTGAGACACCATATGTGTGATATTATATTCCTCAATCCTCAACTAGCCTGTTCCTAAATAATTTTCCCATTATACGATGCATTGTGACTATTATCAAACTTAGGCAGAATAAAAGGTTATCTGTTCTTCAAGATATATAATATATGGCTTTTGAAACAACTTTGTTAAGTTGCTTTTAGGGCAAAATGGAATGGAAACATTTGAACTATTCTTCTATTAAGTTAAAAGTCACTCATGAGCAGCAAGGCATGTAATTTGTCCTTACTGTCTTTAAATGTTACCTATATAATGTGTGTAAAAAAAGACGATGTCCATCTCACCACGATCTAAACCTAAATTCAAAACCATATACTTTTTCTCTTTTTACTTTTTTCTAATTACATTTTTAATTTTCTTATTTATTAGGATAATTTAGGACATAAGTTGATTCCCCAGGCTAAAATCAACATTGCCACCTCGATTTTTGCAGTTATCAATCCGGATAGCATAGTCTTAATCGTTGAGGCACACAAAGTTAGAGTTTTCTTAGCAATACGAGAAGCCATCTTTCTTCAAATACAAGTTTTCCAGCCTACCCTTTTTGAACTCAAATACCTATATCAGTGTCATCAACCCAATTTTCCACCTTAAAATGTCGTGATAGCATCTAGTCTCTAGGATTAGGTAAGCCTAACATACATTGAAAAATAGTAAAAATAATAACAAAACCCCAATTTAACCATTAAACTATCATAATAAAACACAACAGTGCAGCTGTCAACAATTCTCCAAAACCTGGTGGAACAAAGTCATAAGCTCTACAAGAGTGTACTAATAGTCTCGAAATATAATACTTTTTTGGAACAAGAAATAAACAGTAGAATATGTAAAAGGCAGAAGGTGACTTCGAGGCCTGCGAATGTCGAGCAGGTATAACTTGAAATCTCAAAAAGCAACTAATCAATCACTGACGTCCAGCATGAGAAGATGTATCTGGATCTGCGCAAAAATGTGCAGAAGCATAGTATGAGTACACCATAATGGTACCCGATAAGTATCAAGTTTAACCTCGTTAGAGTAGTGATGGGGTCAGGTCAAGACACCTACTAGGAGATAAGAAACTAAACAAAGTATAACATGGTCTAAATATGGGAAACAATGAAGTAAATGACAAGTAAACAGTTCAGTAATGTACGCTAACAACGGAGATTTAAGCAGTAAAGGCAACTAGGAGTGAACACATAATGAAACAAAGAGAAGTCAAATACGGATAATTACAAGTAAAGCAATGAAGAAACAATAAGAACTATTCAACCAACAAGCCTTTTCAACATGGAAGGTGCAACAAGGATCACAATCGAGTACCGCCTCGTATTCACATTTCACAATTTCAATTATAATCTTTCCTTATATCACCGCGTGAGCCTTACATTTAGTTTTTAAAAAATTATTTTTTTCAAAATAGCTACATGCGTTTTAGCCCACCTTATCTCACCGCGTGGCTTCAAATAATTCTCTTACTAGCAACATACGTATCAAACTCACCTTATCTCACCGCATGCGTACAAACCCATATCCTTATATCACCGCATGTGTATCAATGTCACAACACAATAACAATTGATACCAACTTGTCACGACCCAAAATCTCACATATCGTGATGGCGCCTATCGCAATACTAGGCAAGCCGATAATCACAAATAACCACGCATCTTTAAATTTAAAACATAATGAAATAAGCTTAATAGTGAAAATCTCTTAATAACTGATAAGAAAATACCGCAACTCAATACAAAATTCCCCAAAATTCGGATGTCACTGGGTACATGAGTATCTAAATGACAACATAGTCTGGCTGCTAAGACACTATCTAGAAAGATAGAACAGTACTAATAAACTGAAAGAAAGAAGAGTCAAGTCATGCGGACGCCAAAGCATCTACCTCAATAGTCTCTGAATAGATAAAGCTCTAAAGCTAACAATTATCGTGCCCAGAAGTACCTGGATCTGCACACGAACTGCAGAGTATAGTATGAGTACAACCGACCAATGTACTCAATAAGTATTGTAAAAAAACACAGCAAGGTAAAAGGAGCACAAATTATTAATGATACTACCGATCACTTGTGTAGTTTCATCCTTAATTCCGGTACAGAACAATAGTGAAATCAACTCAATAAGTTTAGTGAGAAAACATCCGTGTGTGTATGAGTACAATTTCTCAAATACTTTGATCAGACAATATCATGGCATATAGTGGTGATATGTAGTTAAATTATATAAATGATCAAGAAAATTGCAAGTAAAGATGAAATGCAAAATCCAACAAAACACTGGCCAGATTCCCTCAACTTTCTATATCCGTTCCAAACCACTGATCAGTATTTCCAATATCCGAGTATATACCATCAAGAGAGAAACATAAAAGGGTGATCCTAGGGGGATGGATCCGTATCCATACGCTGCACGGACAACTCACGTGCTGCATGGACAACTCACATGCTGCACGGACAACTCACGTACCAATAACATTAATATATGGATCCTCACGGACACTCACGTGCCAATAACATAATCCTCCTGGTATGATCACAGGCACAATAAAACAATCCACTTGGCGTGGTCACAGGCCTCCAGTCTAAACATATCATACAGGAGCAATTAAACAAGTAAACATGTATGTGATGAATGAATAACAAATCTCATGCTTCAGGACTGGTATAAATGACATGTCAAAGTGTATGCATGTTCTAAGTGTGCCATCATAGCTCAAATCGGCAACTTCATCACTGAAAAGTATTTATCAAGTTCGTTCAGGGATTAAACCTCTATATAGCCTTAAACATAGCTCAAATAGTTCACACAAAATGTTGCAAATAAGAGAAATATCATAGCTTAAAGCTTAACAGTCAATTTTAGGCTTATAAGAGCCCGAGCACAATCCGAACATGAGTAAATAACCCCGGTGCCCGCACATGGGTTCATCCCCACGCATGTGCGTACCCAATAGCACGTAACTATCACAACAATTCAGACAACTAGTACCTCAACCGAGTTTAAATAAGATGCTTACTTAAAAACAATCAAATCACTCCGCTAGCAAGCCCTTCCCACGTGTATCGACCTCTGAAAGGCTCAAATCTAGCCAAAAATAATGTAATACTATCAATAAAAGCTGTAGGAATTGATTCCAAATGATAAAGTAAAGATCTTTAACCAAGGTCAAAAAGTTAACCCAAAAGTCAACCACGGGCCCACGTCTCGGAATCCAATAAAAGTTATAAAATCCAAACACTAATTCAATAACGAGTCCAACCATACAAAAATTATCCAAATCCGACCTCAAATCGCCTTTCAAATCCCTAAAATTTGGCCTAAGAAGTTTCACCATTCCCCCCCAAAATTTTCAACTCAAATTACTAATTAAATGACAAAAATAACGATGGATTCATGTATAATAGACAAATTCGAGTTAGAATCACTTACCCCGATGATTTTCTTGAAAATCCCTTGAAATATAGCCACAAACCGAGCTCTCTAGATCCAAAAGATGAAAATGAACTCCAACCCTCGAACACACCTTAACTGCCCAGCGATTTCCGCTTCCGCGGCCAGGAGGTCCGCTTCTGCAGAACCGCTCCTGCGGAAAATGAAGCGCACCTGTACATCCCACTTAAGACCATCTCCTCCGCTTCTGCGAAAATACACCTGCAGCTGCGAACGCGCGCTTGCGTAGGAAATGTCGCACCTGCAACCAATGCCCGCTCCTACGCTTCCTTCCACCGCAGAAGCGACTCGCTTCTGCGGAGACTTCCCACTTCTGCGATCCCAGCGTCCCTCACTCACATCCGCACCTGCGGCCACTCTCACCACAGGTGCGATCACACCAGAAGTTCAGCAATCTCAGCAATGCTCCAAGTGCAAATTTTGATCCGTTAACCATCTGAAATCCACCCGAGGTCCCCGGACCCCATCTAAACATACCAACAAGTCCTAAAACACGATACGAACTTAGTCGAGGCCTCAAATCACATCAAACAACATCAAAAATATGAATCGCACCCCAATTCAAGTCTATTGCAACTAATGAATTTCTAACTTCTACAATTGATGCCGAAACCTATCAAACCAACTCCGATTTACCCCAAATTTTGCACACATGTCATAAATGATACAACGGACGGACCTACTCCAACTTCTGAAATCAAAATTCGATCCCGGTAACCACAAAATCAACTTTCGGTCAAACTTCTCAACTCTTTAAACTTCTATTTTTCCAACGCAACATCCGAACACGCTCCTAAGTCCAAAATCACCATACGGAGCTATTAGAACCATCAAAACTTCAGTCCGGAGTCATTTACACATAAGTCAACATCCGATCAATTTTTTCAACTTTGGCTTCCTACCTTGGGACTAAGTGTCCCAATTCATTCTGAAATATCCCAGAACCCAACCAACCACCCCGGTAAGTCACATAACAACTAATGAGCATAGAATAAGAAATAAATGGGGGAACGAGGCTACAATACTCAAAACGACCAGCCAGGTCATTACAACCACAAGTACCGATATGCCATAACTTTTCAAATCAATAATACCAATATTTTCAGAATAATTAACCCACGGCTCAATCACAATGTGTACAAGAATCTCAATAATGACAGGATGAATAAGGAAGCTCAACAAGGGAAGATGTCTCAAAATCAACAACTCCAACCTCAATGTGATAATAGCTTTCATAACTCCAACGTCAATAATCCAACAAGAAGATATTCCCACGAAATAACAACTTCAAGTAAGAGTAATGCAATGATAAAGAGGTACTAAGACGATAAGGAAGGTAACAACTTCAACTAAAGCATATGAGAGCAATTATAACAAGTAAGAGGTAGGACAAGTGCTAACAACGTAGCATGCAAGAGTAGATTAATACATGTAAGAGTAGTTAACAATGATGATATATCCTATTAGGACAATTCAATTAAAGGCATGGAAAGAGTCTAAATAACCTAAACCAGTCAAGTACCACATATAGCCAGTGTAAACACTCGTCACCTCGGGTACAAGTTTCCCACATAACACAAAGAGTACATCAACCAAATCCTAAGAGGTAGTTCCCCCACACAAAGTTAGACAAGATATTTATCTCAACTAGGCCAACTCAACCCTCGAAAATAGGTTTTCTCCTAAAATTCGCCTCCACACGGCTTAGATCTAATCAAAAATGACTTAACAACATCAAACAATGCAATAGAAATCAATTATAATAGATAAAGCTATGATCTTTACACATTTCTCAAAAGGTCAACAAAAGTCAACCTTGTGCTCGTCCGGTCAAAATCCGAGTCCAATGATAGATTTCGACTACCCATAACTGCACGAGTCCATATATATTTTTTGTTTTTAAATCCGAGTCCAAATCGACTTTCAGAACCCAAATCTTCATTTTTCAAAAACTTTGACAAAATCTCCACTCTTTGATTCTCAAAAATCTGATATTAAATCTAAGATATAATCATAAAATATAGTAGAAAATTGACCAGAATCACTTACCCAAATTTTATAGATGAAAATCCTCTCTCCAAATCGTCTTCTACCGAGTCTAGGGTTCTAAAATGAGAGAAAATGATGTGAAATCCCGACTCCCAACCCTTTTGTTCAGTTGCAGATGTCGCAACTGCGACACTGGGTTCGCAATTGCGAAGAAAGGCTCTCAATTGTGGCCACTGATACAATGAGGAAATGTCGCAATTGCGACACAAATTGCGAAGTTTGTTCTCTTCGCAAATGCGAGAAAACAGTCGCAAATGCGAACTAGCCTATCCAGTCCCATACTTCACAATTGCGAACAAATTATCGCAATTGCGATACCAGAGCCTCCCCTGCCATGCTAGAAATTGAGAGGCTGGTGCTCGCAATTGCGACATCAGAGTATCAGCACACCAGCAAATCCTATTTCAGTCCAAACCTTTTCGAAACACGTCCGAAAGGACCGAAACTCATCTAAGCCCTCGGGGCTCCAAACCAACCATCCACACAAGTCTAAAAACATCATAAAAACTCAATTGCGTGATTAAAATACAAAAATAATATCTAGAACTACGAATCAGACACCATAATGCATGAATTTCAAAGAAAAGTTCAACAATCTCTAGAATTGCAACCAAGCGTCTGAATCCTGAAAATCAACTCCAAATGACACCAAATTTTGCAGACAAGTTCTAAATAGCATAATGGACCTATTCCAAGCCCATAACCAAATTTCGAACCCGATATCCAAAAGTTAACCTACGGTCAAACTTTTAAACTTCAAATTGTCAACTTTCAGTAAAATAACACAAATCAGCCTACGGACTTTCGAATTCGATTTCGGGCATACTCCCAAGCCCAAAATCACGATAAAAAGTTATTGGGGCCATCAAAATATCATTCTGGGGTTGTTTTTATAAAAGTCAAAGTTTAGTCAACATTTCTAACTTAGGCTTCTAAGTCAAGAACTAAAGACAACTAACCAACCCTCCTCCTCCCAAGTCATAAAATCATAAATGCACATGCGTGAAGCATTAAAAGGAAAAACGAGGTGCAATTACACAAAACGACCGATTGAGTCATTACAATCGATCAAGAACACCATACCCATGTCATATATCACATCAACCGATGTTATACCAAGGCCTTGTAAACAACAATTTCACTTACCAGGGTAAAGGTTGTTGCAGTGAATGTATTTATTAGCAACAAAAGAAGGCAAAACATAGTAACATATCTCTAACCAGTAAATTACAAAGCTTGGAGTTTTATGGCCGGGTTTGGACTGGTTTTGGCATGGTTGAAATAATAGTGTTGGAATGACAATATTCATGGTGGTATTTACAGGTGTGAAGGTGGCAAGTTTAAGGTAAGAAAATAGTAAGACACTGAGAAGCAAGTGTATACATCAGGGGGTTAGATAGTCATTTTGAAATATTATCCCATGATAATTAATTTCGGTATTAGTTATCTGACGTAGGAGATGGAATAATTTAATCCCAGGTTTAATTTTATATCGAGCTTAATTAATATCCAAAATCAAATATGGGATAATTTAATCCTAAATTCTAAACTCATGAACCAAACGACCCCTGGCCTCCTAGAGCCCAAGTCCTGTAGATTATTTGTTGAGGAAAAGTGGCTCTTATTTGGATGTTGTCAAACAAATAGGTAACCCAAATTTGGCGAAAGAGGTTCATGAGTCCGTGGGACTCTCTACCTTATCCCCCACGACCCAATCGTAAAGTTTAATTGGGTGTTACCATGGGTTGGACACATGGAGATCGTGTCCCACGTCACACTGGAATGTTCATGCCCGTGTTTAGATTTACATGAAGTCCAGAACAATCGTGTTGACTGTGTAATTTGGTCATCTGATACGCTCGTATTAGATCATTTGTTATATGAGTCTGTTGCTCGAAGATATGTTGAAAGAGAAGTCAGAGGCAGGCATTTAGTTGTATGGCAGAAGAGAAATTGTAGGGGGCATTTAGTATAGCAAGTCTCGAGCACGTGTTATTTTTTCCCACATATATTAAGGTCAGTGATGATATTACCTCAAGAGTTCGAAACTCAAGATCCTCCCCATTTAGAGTTGTTGGTGGATTCCTTAAATTTTTGGCCAAATCAAAGGATGCCAATATCAACATTTATATTATGGATTATTATATTGTCACGACCCAAAATCACTAAAGGTCGTGATGGCGCCTAACGCCGCCGTCAGGCAAGCCAATGGAGATTGATCAACTTAATTACTCATTTTATTACTTTGAAATCATAATTTTCATTAATTAAATAGTATGAAATAGAATTTATAGGATAAAATGATAATAATTACGTGAACTACCATACCAAACATCTAGTAGAAGCCCCCAAAACCCGGTGTCACAAGTGCATGAGCATCAACTAGGAAATATAATGAAATACAATATCTGTTTGGAATACAAGTTAGACAGGAGAATATAAACAACTCTGATGGAGACTCTATTTGCTGCGGATCATAACAAGGAGATGCAGCTCGCCGTAAAGTCTCCGCAAAAAGTCGCGCCTCTGCACCTAGAGGACCACCGGAATCATATATATACCTGCACAATACGTGCAACAAGTGTAGCATTAGTACGTAAATTAACGCATACCCAGTAAGTATCTAGCCTAACCCCAGAGAAGTAGTGACGAGGGATCGACATCAACAATTACTAGTGGTCCAATAAGACAGATACAGTAGAAGTAAACAGATGTGAGACAGAGTTAATACACAAAATAACAAGTATAAATATGTGGTACAATCCTCCTCTCAACAATAAATTCAAGCTCTCAATTAGCAGTTACCTCCTCAACCGGAGTATATATATAATGGGCCTCACCAGATAGGTCGTGACGATTTGAATCAGGAAAACTCAGAGATACACTAGCTTCTTGCCAAATGTTACACACGATTCCATAAGAGTGTTTTATAGAAATGCTCAGGCGTACGATCTTATCCCATCATACTGTGTGCACTGCCGAGGGTCGAACGGCATGAACCATAGATACGTCTATTATATTGTCGAGGCAAATGACCCTCTCCCATGAGAGTGTGATGCATAATCCTGCCGAGGCGAATGACCCGATCCTATCATAATATACGCACTGCCAAGGGTCGAATGACACGAACCATAGATGTATCTATTATACTGACGAGGCAAATATCCTGATCCCTTTAGAATAAGAAGCTTTAACTAGTCCTTGACCCCACTCACGAATAAACGTGTGAGATATAAATTTTAAGGAAAATCTTTCGAGTAAAATACATAGCACGGGAGAAATTCGTAAGAGGCGTACAATTATTTTGCGGCTAATCATGAAGCCCGTCAAATCTCTACAATAGTAAGTCTATCACTCTACGCAAGTCTAGTCTCAAGTCGTAACGTAAAATAAAGAAATTTAATAGGCAGGGGACAACTCAAATAGTACAGTTATAGCATGGCAGGAACCTAAGTCTACCCGGACATAGCATGAATCTAACTACGTACGGACTCTCATCACCATGTACGTACGTAGCCCCCGCAACAAGTAGCACATATCAAATACATCACCTAGGGGTAGTTTCCCCTCATATAGTTAGACAAGAAACTTACCTCGCTCCGAAATTTCATAACCGGCTACAACGCCTCTCTAACACCTCAACTCAAAGCTAAACGTCTCGAAACCAGTTAAACAACGTGTAAATCAATCAAAATATACTCCAATGCTTACAATTTAACAATTTCCAACTCCGCTCGAAAAGTCAATAAAGTCAACCCTTGGGCCCACATGCTCTGATTCTCAATTTTTTTTAAAGATAAACATTACTCATAACATTACGAACTCAAATATATAATTTATTCCTAATTTCACGTCCAATTTCGTGGTAAAAATCCAAAACTACCAATTTCTGGGTTTTCTCTTAAAATCCCACAAATTCCAAAATTGTTTCATGTATTTACAAGCCCAAATTCATATATTTAACTCACAACTTGTAGAAATTACTTACCTCATGTTGCTAGATGAAAACCCCCTCAAAATAGCTCCTCAACTTCGGCCAACCCAAGAGAAAATGAGAGAAATGAGAGCTAGGTCTCGATTAAAAAAGAGCACCACTGCCCAGTGATCATCATACCTGCGGTCACTTGACCGCTTCTGTGGTTCCGTAGGTGCGGCCAGAACTCTGTTTCTGCAGTTCCCTTCAGGCCCCTCCACCTCCGCATCTGCGGGCAGGTTTTCGCACCTGCGCCCGATCCTCCGCTTCTGCGGAACTGCCTCCCCTTCCCCCATTTCACTTCTGCGTCCAACAGCCTGCACCTGCGGGCTCGCAAGTGCGATATATTTTCTCGCGCCTGCGAAGCCTGCCATCCCACTCCCCCTCCGCTTTTGTGACCCCTTTTGGCCGCTTCTGCGAGCTTGCACCTGCGGCCTTTTCCACGCAGGTGCGATTGCACCATATCTCAGCTGCCTCACCAATTCTCCCAAGTCCAAACTCGATCCGTTTTCAATCCAATTCACACCCGGGGGCCCCGAGACCCTGTCCAAACATATCAACGCATCCCAAAACATGATACAGACTTAGTCGAAGCCTTGAATCATGTCAAACAACATCAAAATTACAAATCGACTGCCAAAACCTTTCTTTCAACTTTCCAACCTTCAAACTTCGCCGAACGCGTCTGAATTACACTTAAACATCCCGGAATGACGCCAGACTTTACGTGCAAGTCACAAATCACGATACGAACCTATTCTAAGGCTCGGAACACCAATCAGACATCCATGATACCATAGCCTACTTCAAGCCAAACTTAGGAAATTCCTAAACCTTCAAAATGCCAACCTTGCATAATAAGTGCCGAAATACTTCCGGACCACCCGATACTCAACCCGAGCATACGCTCAAGTCCGAAATCTTTATACGAACCTATTGGAACCTTCAAATCCCGATTTCGAGGTCGTTTACTCAAAAGTCAAACCTTAGTCAACTCCTTCCACTTAGAGCTTCCGAAATTAGAATTTTTCCTTCCGAATCAACTCTGAACTTCCCAAAATTCAATTCCGACCACATGTACAAGTCATAAAACATGAAGTGAAGCTACTCAAGGCATCAAACTGCTGAATGGCATGCTAGAGCTCAAAACGACCGGTCGGGTTGTTACATTCTCCCCCACTTAAACATACGTTCATTCTCGAACGTGCCAAGGACTGCTCTGGAGTTGTCCAAAATTATTGTTTAACACCATGTGCACCTACCCGTGCCACTACAACCCATGTGAGCACATTAGCTCGAGTCAGACTGAAGATCCTCCCTTTTATTTTGTCAAAAGCCTTAGAACCAAATTCCAACCTACGAATTTTCTACAAGAACTGATTCTAGCATACGAGTACCGTATAAATCCTTAGATACTGCACCCAACATGACCATGCTCCTCCGCTGAAATCACGCTATGCACCACATAAGTCGCTTCACCATAACAGCATCCTCTGACAACAATAGCTGCAATTTCACGAATCTGATACCCACAACACACCTCATGACGCATATAAGTCCAGTTCCAACTCTCGCAATACTGCCATGATGAAAGAGATACGTAGAAACTAATAACCACCTGCCGAATAAACAAATCATGGAGTCTCTCCTCCTGACAAGGATCATTACTTCATCCTGAATTGAATAACGATATTTGTTCTTTAATATACCCTACATAACTATGATAGCACTTATCTCAGGTCCAATAACCACGTTTCACCCAGTACAAGCTGCCCAGGCAATAAGCCATCTCAAACACTACCAAAAATCTCATATGACGCCAATAATGCGCTAACAAGCTACAAACTCAAATGCGATACATAAGGAAAAACGAACTCTGGAAAGAAACTATCCAGCTCGCGTAATGAATAAGACGGCCGAACAGACGCTACAAACCCTTCTCAGAGAATGAGTAACAAAATACACAAGAACGGATATAGGGAACCGTACTCAACATCTCACTGTTGCAGTGTGCATCCCGATCCTCACATGATACCGTTGCAGCGTGCAACCCGATACAAACAACATACTCGTGGCGGTGTGCCACCAAATCAACACATAACAATAAATAAGGAAATACCCATCATGCCATAATGCTTATACCTACAAAGTACCGAATATCGACCACAAGCACGCCAAGTGCGAAAATACAACCCTGGGGAGACGGATAGTGCCATACGCTACAAAACCCAAGCACAACTAATGTGCAATAAATGAATTGCATCTCGAGAGCCATCCAACTCATATAACACCGCAAGCTACACGGGACCACAGCACATGTGCGGATAATCAAGTCGTCTCACAACCCACATAGCACAATAGAGTATTACATGGACTAACTGACGACGGGAATAACGTCCAATGCCCGAAGACTCCTCCATAAGCAACACTATGCTGAATGAACACACCCGGCCTGATATAGAGCACACATTCATATTGGACCCATCAACGAACCTTAAACCGATTCTGATCATACCATACTGGGCTAATTAGCCCTTCAAGGATCAACAATAACCTTTTCCATGACACATAATAACATCCGTCAAATCCAAAACAAACTCACACAGTCCACAATCCGAGGAATAGAATGCCTCTCAGGCATAAACTCTCACATTTGCGATATTACTATAATCTCCATACTTGGTTTTAATCTTTCACAATTAAATGACTAACATGCCACACTTATACGATCTTTTCGTAGGGTACGCTCCCACGACCTTCTGTACCAGATAGCAAAATATGTAGCTCCATACCACCAACCGTACTAATTCTGTAAGGCAAATCACAATCCGCAAATCAATACACAATGCCTCTTCCACATAACACCATTCTCAGGCGATACTAAGATAACGCCAATTTACTCTAAACATCTGAATTCTTCCCTGCTCATCCGAGCTCGTGACATTCTTATCGACACCGAACCGCAACCTTGATCCTCAACTTCCAATTCCCATGCCACTCACTGCATCTATCATGTCGCTACACGAGAGTACAAGAATTCATCATAACCCCTGAACTACTAGTAGAATAAACACTTCATTTGCTAGAAACCTTTCACTTAACTCATTTTAGAAGAACCAATGCAACACATAACTGAATTCCCAAATCGTAGAAAATACAAACCTCAAGTCGTGATTTAGACTGCCGTAACTCTTCTGAAATCTATTTACACAACAGGGCCATTTGAATCAAATACCTCCCAAATCAATCAAGTTATGGCGATTGTCACGCCCGCACGTACAATCACAAACCACATGTATAACTTCGCATGCCAAAGGAATTGATCATTGCCATTATCATGCTGATTCAACTGTTACTAACCGAACCAACTTCTTCCAATTCATTCTTGACTTGCCTTAGAAATAATAGTAGCTCCATTCAAGAATCATAACAAAACTCAACAACACTCCTCCTGAGTACCTAATTCACGAGACCACATTGTCTCAATACCCATGAACCATCTCCTACCCTCCTCGTGTGCACAATAATATCTCCAACTAGTACACTCATTCTAAAAGACCTTCCGCGAATCCGAAAGTTTCTCCCATTTTCCAATACTGCCCAAAGGACCTGATGATAACACAGAAAATTCCCCAAGCATTCTGCACACACTGATGCAAAATCTCGGTCTCCAGCCACACAAAATGAACCCATTAGAACCACTGTTGAGGGTCACCCACCCTAACTTGGTCCCGAATATAAGCCAAACTCTAGTGAGCTGTCAGCACATGAATACTCCCAAAGAAGCAATCGGATGAGTTATTTTTCCTTGTACAACACATCTACCAGAAGCATAAACTCTGAATCTCTCCAAAATCTGCGTATGAATCAATAAGGCGAATATAGTACACATTCATCAAATCCTTTGCTCGAATTATCCTTGATGTTTTCTTTTCTTAGTAATAAATAATCCACCAATGCACCGATAACCAGAAGCTGTACAAGTAGACAACCACACGATCCAATCGTAGAAGGTGGGCTCCCTCACTTAGCTTTAAGCTACCACCACATAATGTAGAACCCACAAAAATTCCTCATTCTCTATTACCATGATCTCGCACCATCAACTCGCCAAACTTCTCGTAGTCCCTTGTTAAACTCTTCATGAACATTCCAAATTATAAGCCACGATTGCACACTCAATCTCATGTTGGGTAGTAATTAAAACTCATTGTAGCAACTTCATCAAAATCGCGCAACCGTTAACCTGCTCACAGGAGATAACCCACCTGTGGAATTCCATATCGACATCTTCCAACGACGTTGCATTGGGTACAACCACCACGAAAATTAGTAACCCTCCTAAGCCCATGCTCGCCCACCAGCTATAAGAGTCTGTTCATTCCCCATAGACATTAACTGAAAGTCCGATCGTACGTTCCAAACTCGAAGTCATGTCGTATCCCACAACGATAATCAAGCTCTTACACCCCTAAACACCCCAAGCAAACCTCATTCATCATATTCAATCTTCCTCAACACAGTAGCACCATTCCAAATAAAATCCGTAGACCAAGTCACTGTCCACCATGATTCCCAAATTGCTCTAAACTCCTCTCAAGGCACGTGGCTATCCTACCACAGAATCTATATGCTACTCTGCCACTCCCACTTCGGTTAACCCATCTCCTTAAGCAACTTCTCGAGCTCTGTTGTGCGTACTTGACCTACTAACAATTCAATCACCGCGAGACACCTTCCACCATGTCCCTCCTCATCCTTCGCTACCCAAAGGTTGCATCAAATCAAAATCCATCTCTGTAGCACCTAGACTAATAAATTGCTACCAACTCTAAGCCTCCTCGAAGATCATCTCTCTCTCGAGCCATCATCATTCGAAACACCGATTCGATTCTGAAATCGCTATACACCGCCATCGCTGACAATCATTTCTTAGACAATATTTCACTACACCCTACCCCGAAGGAAAATCAAAGAAGACCATAACACCAGCGAACCTTAATGCGTTCAAACAAGGACGACGACACCGCATCACAATGAAAATTCCACCACGCTCGAAAATATCAAGTCTCGTAAATCTATCAACCAAAAGTCTGAACATTCATAGTCCGATTGCCTTTCCTTTGCTGGAATTTAATGCTGAACCTCTAAATCATGCACTGAGAAATCCTCATTTCAAGTCATTCACTGCCTCGACACATAAACAAGCACCCTACCATTACACCAACACCGTGCGATTGCAATGCATGAACATCATAGCAATCCGTGCATAGCCTCAAAACCATCAGAAATATAAATACTAAGCTGAAACGACAGAACATCCTTCCACAAAGAGACGATAATAGCCTACCCGAATACGCAGGGAAAACTTCTGGCACCACGTCAACAGTACCACTACAACTCCTCGATGTCCAAGTGATAACAAGCGCTTCACATCACATAAGATTGAGTATGAAGGAAATAAAAGCATAAGCTTCAAAAGAATCAAATCGCACAATGAGGAATCAAGAAGGGAAGTGCTCCTAACAACCTTGTAGCCTCTCAAAGATAAGTACATACGTCTTTTACCGATCCGCAAGACTCTACTAGACTTGCTCATGACTCGTGAGACCTAAGTGAACCAAACACTCTGTTACCAAGTTGTCACGACCCAAAATCTACTAAAGGTCGTGATGGCGCCTAACGCCGCCGTCAGACAAGTCAACAGTGATTGATCAACTTAATTACTCATTTTATTACTTTGAAATCATAATTTCTATTAATTAAATAGTATGAAATAGAATTTACATGGTAAAATGATAATAATTATGTGAACTACCATACCAAACATCCAGTAGAAGCCCCCAAAATCCGGTGTCACAAGTGCATGAGCATCAACTAGGAAATAAAATAAAATGCAATATCTATCTAGAATACAAGTTAGGTAGGAGAATATAAACAACTCTGATGAAGACTCTGTCTGCTGCGAATCGTAACAAAGAGATGCAGCTCGCCGTAAAGTCCCCGCAAAAAGTCGCTCCCCTACACCCAGAGGCCCACCGAAATCATATATATACCTGCACAATAAGTGCAGCAAGTGTAGCATGAGTGCGTAAATCAACGCGTACCCAGTAAGTATCTAGCCTAACCCCAGAGAAGTAGTGACGAGGGGTCGACATCGACAATTACTAGTGGTCCAATAAGACAGATACAGTAGATGTAAACAGATGTGAGACAGAGTTAATACACAAAATAACAAGTATAAATATGTGGTACAATCCACCTCTCAACAATAAATTCAAGCTCTCAATTAGCAGTTACCTCCTCAACCGGAGTATATATATAATGGGCCTCACCAGATAGGTCGTAACGATTCGAATCAGGAAAACTCACAGATACACTAGCTTCTTGCCAAATGTTACACACGATTCCATAAGAGTGTTTTATAGAAATGCTCAGGCGTACGATCTTATCCCATCATACTGTGTGCACTGCCAAGGATCGAACGGCATGAACCATAGATACGTCTATTATATTGTCGAGGCAAACGACCCTCTCTCATGAGAGTGTGATACATAATCCTGCCGAGGCGAACGACCCGATCCTATCATAATATACGCACTGACGAGGGTCGAACGACACGAACCATAGATGCATCTATTATACTGACGAGGCAAATATCCTTTCGAGTAAAACGCATAGCACGGGAGAAATTCGTAAGAGGCGTACAATTATTCTGCAGCTAATCATGAAGCCCGTCAAATCTCTACAATAGCAAGTCTATCACTCTACGCAAGTCTAGTCTCAAGCCGTAACGTAAAATAAAAGAATTTAATAGGCAGGAGACAACTCAAATAGTACAGTTATAGCATGACAGGAACCTAAGTCTACCCGGACATAGCATGAATCTAACTACGTACAGACTCTCATCACCCTATGCGTACGTAGCCCCCGCAACAAGTAGCACATATCAAATACATCACCTAGGGGTAGTTTCCCTTCATGCACGGATTTCGAAATTTTTCGAAGATAAACATTACCCATAACTTTACGAACTCAAATATATAATTTACTCCTAATTCCATGTCCAATTTCGTGGTAAAAGTCCAAAAATACCAATTTCTAGGTTTTCTCTTAAAATCCCACAATTTTCACAATTGTTTCATGTATTTATAAGCCCAAATTTATATATTTAACTCATAACTTGTAGAAATTACTTACCTCATGTTGTTAGATGAAATCCCCCTCAAAATAGCTCCTCAACTTCGGCCAACCCCCCAAAAATGAGAGAAATGAGAGCTAGGTCTCGATTAAAAAAAAGCATCACTGCCCAGCGATCATCGCACCTGCGGTCACTTGACCGCTTCTGTGGTTCCGCAGGTGCGACCAGAACTCCGCTTATGTGGTTCCCTTCAGCCCCCTCCACCTCCGCATCTGCAGGCAGGTTTTCACACATGCGCCCGATCCTCCGCTTCTGCGAAACTGCCTCCCCTTCCTCCATTTCGCTTCTGCGTCCAACAGCCCGCACCTGCGGACTCGCAGGTGCGGTGGATTTTCTCGCGCCTGCGAAGCCAGCCATCCTCACTCCCCCTCCGCTTCTGCGACCCCTTTTGGTTGCTTCTGCGACTTCGCACCTGTGACCTTCTCCACGAACGTGCGATTGCACTAGATCTCAGCTGCCTCACCAATTCTCCCAAGTCCAAACTCGATCTGTTTTCAATCCGATTCTCACCCGGGACCCCCGGGACCCTGTCCAAATATACCAACACATCCCAAAATACGATACAGACTTAGTCGAAGCCTCGAATCACGTCAAACAACATCAAAATTATAAATCGACGGCCAAAACCTTTCTTTCAACTTTCCAACCTTCAAACTTCGCCGGACGCATTCGAATTACACTTAAACATCCCGAAATGACGCCAAACTTTACGTGCAAGTCACAAATCATGATACGAACCTATTCCAAGGCTCGAAACCCCAATCGGATATCGATGATACCAAAGCCTACTTCAAACCAAACTTAGGAAATTCTTAAACTTTCAAAATGCCAACCTTCCATAACATGCGCCGAAATGCTTCTGGACAACCTGATACTCAACCCGAGCATACGCTCAAGTCCGAAATTATCATACGAACCTATTGGAAGCTTCAAATCTCGATTCCGATGTCGTTTACTCAAAAGTCAAACTTTAGTCAACTCTTTCCACTTAAAACTTCTGAAATTAGAATTTTTCCTTCCGAATCAACTCTGAACTTCCCGAAATTCAATTCCGACCATACGTACAAGTCATAAAACATGAAGTGAAGTTACTCAAGCCATCAAACCGCCGAACGATGCACTAGAGGTCAAAACGACCGGTCGGGTCGTTAGATCTATAGTGTAAATAATTCATAAACAACTTACTTTGGTAGTTGGATTGATCATTGGATGAAATTCCTCTTCAAAATACCAAGCCCTTGCTCTTTTTTCTTGTTTTTAAACCCCCAAAAATATATATATAGACATAACAAGCATGCTATCATAGTGCGGTCTTCTAGATAGCGTGGGAGATCCCAAGGCTGTGTTTTATCGGTTGTCTCCTGTACAGTGTGATACCTTGTTGAACGCAAAGGTTAGACATGATATGGTTATTTATCCAGAATGCATATAAATTGATTCCAATACATCTATTTAGGCATCTATAACATCTTCAGATTTAGAAACTAACTTTTCCTCTCATTCATCCTCAAATAAATATGTATCTTGACTTAAGAACGACAAAATAGCCCAAAACTTCACACGTGTGATCCCATTTCTTAGCCTATGGCCTCCTTCACAATTGGATCGCTACACGAGCTTGCCTGACCTGTCCAAGGTTGAGTCATGCAATTTTCTAGCGATCTTCCAAACTTTTCTATTTATGAACTTATCCGACTCTCATCTCCTCGTGATGGGCTCACAAGTACCAGGATGGTAATGGGGCGGTGCGGGGCGGACGGGTTTGAACGTTTGCGGAGCAGTGCGAGTTTGAGAGTTTGTGATTGTGGGACGGGACGGGTTCAATTTTTAAATAATAAAAAAAGTAATAATAATAACACAGGGCAGGGTGGGGCGCGGGTGGAGATTTAATTTTTGAACTAACAGACATAATGGCTATATATTAAAACTGTAGTCCAAATTTCACTCTATTGACCTAGTCCATTGCTCTCTCACTCACTACGACTCATCTTTCTCCTTAGTCCTCTCGCTCAATAATCAGAGAAAAATTTACAGTAGCTTTTAATTATCAGTGAAGGTCATTATTCTGTGGTTTATCAAGGATTGTGAGTCCCTTTTCTCTCTCAATTCTACTTCTCACTATAGCTCCATTTTCTGGCTCTAGTATTCTTGAATTAATTTCTTGAATTAAGTTCTTGGGCTTTATCTTTGTTGTGGGATTCCTATTTAATTTTGGTTTAAAACTTTGTATTTTCGATTATATCTTTGTAATGTCTGTATCTGCCATTATAGTATTAATGTAGTAGTACCAATGTATTGTTATTGGTGTCATCTCCTAAGGCAGTAAGGAAGGTTTTCCTATGGGAAATTTTATCAAATACATTATGCATTGTGTCCGTATATATTTTATCAAAAACTATATATTTAATTCTATCAGTATACATTGTGCACTGAAAAGTAATGACAAGCAAGAAGGCTACTTCGAAAAAATTAAAAATATTTGTGGGGTGGGGCGGGGCGGGTTCACACGGGTGGAGTGCAGGACAAATGAATACGGGTTTAAATCATATGCGGGGCGGACGAAACGGGTTGAAATTGTGCGGGTTCAGACAGAACCCGCCTCGCACCCGCACTGCCTGCCATTCTTACGGTCACAACGTGTATGCATCACGAGACTCCTCGTAGTAGGTTTTGCTTCTAATTTTTATTTTGATAATTTTTGGCTATTCCACCATTCTAATGCCTTCTCAAATGCATTCCACCCAATTGTATTCTTGTTCTAATCATTCCACCTAAATCACATGTGGCATCATTGATACATTTGTGATACTTTAATTATGCAATTAGGCTTATAATTGACGTAGTTAGAGTTGAAATTAATGAGTCTTTACGCGATGTTTCCTAAGAAAGTCACAAAATGTCACGACCCAAAATCCCGCCACAGGCGTCGTGATGGTATTTAGTCTCTAATACTAGGTAAGCTAATTTTAATTATATTTTTGAAGTAATTGTTTTTTATATTTTTTATTAAATAAGTAATCAAAACTAACAGCGGGACAAATAAGAATATACAACCTCCCAAGACTGATAGTACCGAGTCACGAACTCTAGTTGAATACATGGAATGATCACGAGGATCAAATATACAATACTGTTTGATTAAAAGTTAACAGTACAATGAAATAAAAAAGACTCCAAGGGACTGCGACGACCAAGCAGCTCTACCTTGAATCCTTGCGATCACACTCTAACTCTGTCCGTGTCCGATACCTCCAATACCTGGCTCTGCACAAAAATGTGCAGAAGTGTAGTATGAGTACACCACGGTCGGTACCCAGTAAGTATCAAGACTAACCTCAGTGGAGTAGAGACGAGGTACAGTCAAGACACTCACTAGTCTAATAACCTGTGCAATATAGTATACAAAATAATACTAGAAAATAACTAGCAATGATAACAATAAAATCAGCCAGTGATATAACAACAATGCAACAAGAACATCATAATTATTGCTCAGACGAATAAGAAACACAGGTACAACCAATTAATCAAGTCATTCAAATATAAATTCTTTCGGCTATATGTTTTTTAAATAATAATTTTCAAGATATAATACTTTCAAATGTATTTTCAAGTAAAAATCACCATGTGACACCTCATTTCACAATCATAAAAATTACGGGTCTCAGCCCACTTTCATATTTGTTTTCCACGGCACCTCGTACCCATATTTTTATCACCATCACACGGACCATTCACGTGTCAAAATATCAATGTATATAAGATCCGCATGATCAATTTATTTTCACTAAAGTAAGGTTAAAATCTTTAAATCAAGTAAGAAATCAACAAAGGAATGAATTTATTTTAAAAACCATTTGGGTGAAGAAAATTACATTTCAATTAAAATGAAGCATCCGGTAACTACTAATTTAGATGTAAATTTATTAAATTAAAATATAATAGCAATTCCTTTTATTTGAAATAACTCAATTCTCGAAAACCAGTAAAAATCATAAACACAAATCTGTAGAGTCTTGTACAAGGAGCCAAAGCCAATACAATACAACAAGGAATGCAAAACACATAATAAAATCAAATAATACATCACGGAAGAACGCAAGAATTTACATATCACGAAAAAATAAAATAACCAAAGACAAGTGCATCCATAAAAAAATATCAACAAAGGCACTCCCGAGGTACCGTCTCGTAGTCCCAAAAGTAAGTACGCAAGACAGGGGGGATCTCCCGAGGTACCGCCTCATAGTCCCAAAAGTAAATATGCAAGATAGGAGGATCTCCCGGAATACCGTTCCGTAGTCCCAAAGTAAATATGCAAGATAGGAGGATCTCCCGGAATACCGTTCCGTAGTCCCAAAGTAAATATGCAAGGCAGAGGGATCTCCAGGAATACCATTCCCTAGTCCCAAAGTAAATATGCAGGACAGGAGAATCTCCCGGAATACCGTTTCGTAGTCACAAAGTAAATATGCAAGGTAGGGAGATCTACCGGAATACCGTTTCGTAGTCCCAAAGTAAATATGCAAGGTAGGGAGATCTACCGGAATACCGTTTCGTAGTCCCAAAGTAAATATGCAGGGCTGGGGAATCTCCCGAAATACCGTTCCGTAGTCCCAAAGTAAATATGATTTCAACAACTGCACATCAAGTACTCACATATCATAAATGGCTCATCAAATGCTCAAATATTTCAACTTGCTACGGAAACCAACCATACATCATTTTTCACAATAAGGAGCACATGGCTCGACCATAATGTGTACAATCTTAACAAAAATATCCGGGAGTGAACAACTCAACAAAATAATATTTCACATAAATTCAAGGTGGCAATCACACCAAATCATCGTATAAAAATAATTTCAACAAACAGGGATCTAGGCATGACAAATAGAGGATTTAATAAGTGCCAATAATTTCCAACTTAATACATAAGGGCGTCTAAGGATTTTAATCAACGAAATTTGCACATATAAACCAAGTACATACTCGTCACCACGCGTACATGGTTTCCAATTACACAATTTGCACATAATACTAAATGCCTAAGGGGTATTTCCCTCACTCGAGGTTAAGCAAGACACTTACCTTATTGAAGTTGTGCCGATATTCCAAAGTTGCCTTCTTGCTTGAATTGACCTCCGGACAGCTTAAATCTATCCAAATTAATTGTATCACTTCATTAAAAGTTTCTGGAAACAATTTCGGATAATAAAATACCAACTTAAAATTGTATTCTAAAAAGTCAGCACGGGGCCCGCCCCTCGGAACCCGACAAAAGTTTTATGAAATTCGAACACCCAATCCGATACGAGTTCAACCATACCAAAATTATCAAATTTCGATAACGGATCGCCCTTCAAATCTTAAATTAAAGTCTAGAAGATTTCTACTATTTTCAACTCAATTCATTAATTTAGTGATAAAAACAACAATAGATTCATGTAATTTAACCAAAATCAAGTTAGGAATTCTTACCCCCAACGTTTCCCTTGAAAAACTCTCGAAAAATCGCCTCACCCGAGCTTTCTTGGTCCAAAAATGGAAGAATAAGACGAATTTGGACTTTATTCTGCTGCCGAGGGATTTGTTCTTCGCGTTCGTGACCCTTCCCTCGCGTTCGCGATGAACAAATTCTCCAACAACCATTTTCAAACTCTTCTCAGATAACCTCTAGTATAATGGTCGTAACCCTTTGTACAAATCTCCAAATGACAAATGGTTTAACTTTCTCAAAACTAGACTCAAAGGGCTATAATTTTCATTTGTTGCTCATCTCCTTATTTCTTATAGATTGCGAAATATAAGCTTCCAAGATCAGCCATGTGCAACAGAGATTTCCAAACTCTTCCCAGCTAGCTTGTAGTGTATCCACCATAACTTTGGGTACACAACTTTAAATGCCAAATGGTTTATCTTTCTGAAAACTAGACACAAAGGGGTAAAACTTTTAATTTTGGATCATCTCCAAATTCCTTATAGATTGTGAGATATGAGCCTTTAAAGTCAGACGACGAACAACAAAATTTCCTTCTTCGCGAACGCGAGAACCTCTTCGCGAACGCGAAGAACAAAGTCGTAAAAGCAAAATCTTTCTTTGCGAACGCGAGAGGTTCCTAGCGAACAGGAAGAACAACACCAGAACCAACAACCAGCAACATCAAAACACCCAAACTTGGTCCGGAACCATCCCGAATCAAACCCGAGGCCCTCGGGACCCCGTCCAATCGTACCAACCAGTCCCAATACATTACACGAACCTGCCCGAGGCCTCAAATCACATCAAATAACATCAAAGCCACGAATCATACCCCAATTCAAGCCTAATGAACTTTGAAATTTTAAATTCTATATCTTGTGCCGAAACACATCAAATCAATCTGGAATGACTTCAAATTTTACACACAAATCATAATTGACATAACGAAGCTATTCCAATTTCCAGAATCAGATTCCGACCCCGATATCAAAAAGTCAACCCCTGGTCAAACTTTCCAAAAATTCATCTTTCGTCATTTCAAGCCAAATTCCTCTACAGACCTCCAAATAATTTTCCGGACACGCTCCTAAGTCCATAATCACCATACGGAGCTATTGATATCATCAAAATTTTATTTCGGAGTCGTCTTCATACGGTTTCGACTACGGTAAAAATCCTAAGACTTAAGCTTCCGTTTTGGGGACCAAGTGTCCCAAATCACTTCGAATCATCCGGTAACTGAATTCAACCACGCACGCAAGTCAATACACATAATAAGAAGTTATTTAGGGCCTTACGCCACCAGACGTGGCTTAAATTCTTAAAACGACAAGTCGGGTCGTTACATTCTCCACCTCTTAAACAAACGTTCGTCCTCGAACGTGCTAGGAATTATTTTGAGGTTACCAAATCGATGATTTTACTTTTACACATATACTCATGGTTGATCCCACATTTCTGCATTTGAGATAAGCCCGACAACACCATCTCAATTGAGATTTTTCCTTTTATCCATATTTGTAAACTTTAAGGCCAATTTCTTACACTTCAAACATTTTCAAAAGGCCTTATGTTTTTTTAATTTTCACAACAACACACGGTATTATTCCTAACTGGCTATAGCAACTCGTGCCTACGCACATATCAACTTTCTTGATAGTGTCGAAGTACTTCAAACTTTTTCTGGGGTGTTACAATCTTCCCCGCTTAGGATCATTCGTCCTCAAACACATAACATAATTTATATCTTCTTTAACACATACCAATCTTCCAAATTTTTCTAACTCTCAAATTTTTTCACAAAATTTTGGCAGAGTCTCCCCTGTAAATGGGCCTATCTACCTGCCAGAGTAACACCAAAACGACTCCTAACAACACATCCACAAGGTATATATCAATAACACTGATCTCAACATTACAAGCATTGCATTATCATTATGATATCAGGACATGAAGTACATCATATCTATGCTCATCACCACATCTCAAGTCTTAAAAGTTGTTCATAATTAATTCCATCATCATCAATTAATCTCATATTAACCAGTACCTCGTTTCAAATTTTTCACAACACCGACAATATAATATGAGGCATGAAGACCTCATAACTATTTGTACGATTTAATGAGTCACATTTAACGTCACCTGGACACTCATCTTATAGGTTAAAACTCGATGTTTACAGTACGAAAATCGCTTAATATGCACAGAAAATATACAAGAATTATCAGATAAGCCTAACAGGCATGACTCCCTATTAATATTATTGTAAAAATTACATTTCACAAAGGGGGAATTTTAAACTCATATATATTTCACCACAAGGACCTCGTCCTTATATAACTTCCACCATGGCTTGTAGCCCGGTTTAAATATTTTACATCATGTAAAAATGCGAGGATCTCGTCCTCAACTCCAAATCACAAGTATTTTGCACATTGTGCCAATTGAATTTCAATTTCATTTCTTTCTTCCTTTCAATAAATTTCGTAAATATTTTTCATAACACACAACGAACCCTCATACCGGTAGAGCATATAATTTATAAAAATTGAAATCAATTATTCCGAAATTACATCAAAACCCACTGTAATGAATAATAAAATTTTGCTTTTGGACTTATAGCCCTAAATGGTGCACAAAAATAAAATGACAGATACGGGCTCACATCTTTAAATCTCCCAACAGGGATAAACATATAAGTGAGTCACAAATTTACGAAGCTCACCCATAAGTGGAGCATAATAGGGGGACTTACCTCAATATTCAGAACCGAATCAAATTAAGGGAAAATATCCTCTTATAACAGAATCAGTATCGTACCTATAACGACACTATCTGGTGTATCGGCCTCAGCCAAAATCATAGCGATTATATCAACGGGTCGGGACTCCACCTCTTAGGCGCCTTCTACCCACCTGTCCTCCACCTCTAACTGACCATGCACATGGAGTATTAACTGGAATAATCACTATAAGAACCCCATGTCGATGGTGCATTAAAAGAACTTACTGTAGCACCCAGAATATTTTGAAATTGTTGATGTGACCCCACTGGTACTGAAATATAGAATTATTAAGGATGCAGGAATACCGCAAGCCCCAGCATCATCCCATACAAATCTCACCCCTTACTCATATACAAGTTTCAGAGAACCTTTCATTACCACGTAAATACATCTCAGGCCAAAACTGATATAACAGATGACCCTGCAATCTGATCTTTGATAGTGGACTCCCCTCACTTGGCGCGAAGCCATAGGACACATGCCGATGATCCACAATACTAACATTCACCGGTCATAAGACACCTCAAGCCATTTATTTGGAGCACGTCACCCGCATGACAGTTAAACTCGCTTTCTCCAGTGCCTTGGCTGCCAGTATGTACCCTTCGCTAAATAGAAATCCTATACGAACTACATAGTCTCTAATACCACCAACTATCTTCAGATCTACATCCACCTCGTGACCCTACCAAAATTGTGACGCTTAGGCAATTAATTAAACCTTCTTAAGATCATACTTATTAACCAGATGTCAGAACCTCCTGCACTCCCATGTGCACAACTGAATGATCTCTAAATACTTTCGCATCCTCGATCTGGATGACACGTTGTAAAAATGATTGAACAAACCTGACACCCTTATAACCCCTCGGTAGTATCACAAACCATTGGCGCATAGTTGATACCGAGTGTGCAATTTCATACACGAGTGGATGCAAAAGAACATAAGATATATGCTTCAAGCTGAATAAATGCCACACGATAAGGAATAAAAGAAGTGAATTCTTCCTACTAGTTCTGTAGCCTCTCGAAGATAAGTACAGACGTCTCTGTACCGATCCGCTAGACTCTACTAAACTCGTTCGTGACTCGTAGAACCTATGAACCTAGAGCTCTGATACCAACTTGTCACGACCCAAAATCCCGCCACAGGCGTCGTGATGGCACCTAGTCTCTAATACTAGGTAAGCTGATTTTAATTATATTTTTGAAGTAATTGTTTTTTATATTTTTTATTAAATAAATAATCAAAACTAACAGCAGGACAAATAAGAATATACAACCTCCCAAGACTGATAGTACCGAGTCACGAACTCTAGTTGAATACATGAAATGATCACGAGGATCAAATATACAATATTGTTTGATTAAAAGTTAACAGTACAATGAAATAAAAAGACTCCAAGGGACTGCGACGACCAAGCAGCTCTACCTTGAATCCTTGCGATCACACTCTAACTCTGTCCGTGTCCGATACTTCCAATACCTGGCTCTGCACAAAAATATACAGAAGTGTAGTATGAGTACACCACGGTCGGTACCCAGTAAGTATCAAGACTAACCTCAGTAGAGTAGAGACGAGGTACAGTCAAGACACTCACTAGTCTAATAACTTGTGCAATATAGTATACAAAATAATACTGAAAAATAACTAGCAATGATAACAACAAAATCAACCTGTAATATAACAACAATGCAACAAGAACATCATAATTATTGCTCAGACGAATAAGGAACACATGTACAACCAATTAATCAAGTCTTTCAAATATAAATTCTTTCGCCTATATGTTTTTCAAATAATAATTTTCAGGATATAATACTTTTTAATAAATATATTTTCAAGTAAAAGTCACCATGTGACACCTCATTTCACAATCATAAAAATTACGGGTCTAAGCCCACTTTCAATTTTTTTTCACGGCATCTCGTACCCATATTTCTATCACCATCACACGGACCACTCACGTGTCAAAATATCAATGTATATAAGATCCGTAGGATCAATTTATTTTCACTAAAGTAAGGTTAAAATCTTTAAATCAAGTAAGAAATCAACAAAGGAATGAATTTATTTTAGAAATTATTTGGGTGAAGAAAATGACATTACAATTAAAATGAAGCATCTAATAACTACTAATTTTGATTAAAATTTATTAAATTAAAACATAATAGCAATTCATTTTATTCGAAACAGCTCAATACTCGAAAACCAGTAAAAACCATAAACACAAATCTATAGAGTCTAGTACAAAGAGCCAAAGCCAATACAATACAACAAGGAATGCAAAGCACACAATAAAATCTCACGGAAGAACACAAGAATTTACATATCACGAAAAATAAAATAACCAAAGATAAGTGCATCCATAAAAAAATATCAACAAAGGGCACTCCCGAGATACCGTCTCGTAGTCCCAAAAGTAAGTATGCATGACAGGTGAGATCTCCCGAGGTACCGTCTCGTAGTCCCAAAAGTAAATATGCAAGATATGAGGATCTCCCGAAATACCGTTCCGTAGTCCCAAAGTAAATATGCAGGGCAGGGGGGTATCCCGAAATACCGTTTCGTAGTCCCAAAGTAAATATGCAGGGCAGGAGAATCTCCCGGAATACCGTTCCGTAGTCCCAAAGTAAATATGCAAGGCAGGAAGATCTACCGGAATACCGTTTCGTAGTCCCAAAGTAAATATGCAGGGCAGGGGGATCTCCCGGAATACCGTTCCATAGTCCCAAAGTAAATATGATTTCAACAACTGCACATCAAGTGCTCACATATCATAAACGGCTCATCAAGTGCTCAAATATTTCAACTTGCTACGGAAACCAACCATACATTATTTTTCACAATAAGGAGCCCATGGCTCGACCATAATGTACACAATCTTAACAAAAATATCCGGGAGTGAACAACTCAACAAAATAATATTTCACATAAATTCAAGGTGGCTATCACACCAAATCATCTTATAAAAACAATTTCAACAAATAGGGATCTAGACATGACAAATAGAGGATTTAATAAGTGCCAATAATTTTCAACTTAATACATAAGGGCGTCTAAGGATTTTAATCAACGAAATTTGCACATATAAACCAAGTACGTACTCGTCACCTCGCGTACATGGTTTTCAATTACACAATTTGCACATAATACTAAATGCCTAAGAGGTATTTTCCCCACTCGAGGTTAAGCAAGACACTTACCTTATTGAAGTTGTGCCGATATTTCAAAATTGCCTTCTTGCTTGAATTGACCTCCGAACAGCTCAAATCTATCTAAATTAATTGTATCACTTTATTAAAATTCACCAGAAATAATTTCGGATAATAAAATACCAACTTAAAATTTTATTCTAAAAAATCAGTGCGGGGGCAGCCCGCCCCTCGGAACCCGACAAAAGTTTTATGAAATACGAACACCCAATCCGATACGAGTTCAACCATACTAAAATTATCAAATTCCAGTAACGGATCGCCCTTCAAATCTTAAATTAAAGTCTAGAGGATTTCTACCATTTTCAACTCAATTCACTAATTTAGTGATTAAAACAATAATAGATTCATGTAATTTAACCAAAATCAAGTTAGGAATTCTTACCCCTAATGTTTCCCTTGAAAAACTATCGAAAAATCACCTCACCCGAGCTTCCTTGGTCCAAAAATGGAAGAATGAGACGAATTTGGACTTTATTCTGCTGCCCAGTGATTTGTTCTTCGCGTTCGCGACCCTTCCCTAGCGTTCGCGATGAACAAATTCTCCAACAATTATTTTCAAACTCTTCTCAGACAGCCTCTAATATAATGGTCATAACTGTTTGTACAAATCTTCAAATGATAAATGGTTTAACTTTCTGGAAACTAGACTCAAAGGACTATAACTTTCATTTGTTGTGTATCTCCCCACTCCTTATAGATTGCAAAATATAAGCTTCCAAAATCAGCCCTATGCAACAGAGATTTCCAAATTCTTCCCAGAAAGTTTGTAGTGTATCTACTATAACTTTTGGTATATAACTCCAAATGCCAAATTGTTTACTTTTCTGAAAAGTAGACACAAAGGACTACAAATTTTATTTTGGGATTATCTCCAAATTCCTTATAGATTGCGATATGTGAGCATCTAAAATCAGACGACGAACAACAAAATGTCTTTCTTCGCGAACGCGAAGAACAAAGTCCCAACAACAAAATCTTTCTTCGCGAACGTGAGAGGCTCCTTGCGAACGCGAAGAACAACACCAGAACCAGCAACCAGCAGCATCAAAACACCCAAACTTGGTTTGGAACCACCCCGAATCAAACCCGAGGACCCCGGGACCCCGACCAATCGTACCAACCAGTCCCAATACATAACACGAACCTGCTCGAGGCCTCAAATCACATCAAACAACATCAAAGTCACGAATCATATCCTAATTCAAGCCTAATGAACTTTAAAATTTTAAATTACATATCTTGTGCCGAAATACATCAAATCAATCTGGAATGACTTCAAATTTTGCACACAAGTCATAATTGACATAACGAAGCTATTCCAATTTTCAGAATCAGATTCCGGCCCCGATATCAAAAAGTCAACCCCCGGTCAAACTTCCCAAAAATTTATCTTTTATCATTTCAAGCCAAATTCCTCTACAGACCTCCAAATAATTTTTCGGACACGCTCCTAAGTCCATAATCACCATACAGAGCTATTGACATTATCAAAATTTTATTCCGGAGTCGTCTTCATATAATTCCGACTACGGTAAAAATCCTAAGACTTAAGCTTCCGTTTTTGGGACCAAGTATCCCAAATCACTTCGAATCATCCGGTAACTGAATTCAACCACGCACGCAAGTCAATACACATAATAAGAAGCTGCTCAGGGCCTTATGCCGCCAGACGGGGCTTAAATTCTTAAAACGACAAGTCGGGTCGTTACACAATATATGTGAGAATCAAACATATAGATAAATAAAAATGGATCCTCAATAATAGTCATATTAAATAATAAATTTCAAGGAAGGATCACGAATATGTCGAGACTATTCTTTAAAGAAAAAATAACATAAAATTTGAAGTTATTTGTAAAAGAATAAATATGTTTATATATCGTTTTGTTTTGATTTTTCTTGTTCAATACAAAATCAAACCAAAATAAAATGCATGTCGATTTTTTAAGTTGGTTTGATTTGAAATTTTAGTTTTTTTAACACTCCAACCTCTCTTCTTTTATTTTTTTGTATAAACTTTTTAACATATTTATTGTTAATTTTTAAAAAATATGGTAGGACTAATTTGCCTTGCTAATATGATTTTGATTTTATTAATTTTGCGAACATCTTTTTGGAATAAAATCATTTAGAATGAAAATAACAACGGGTGAATAAAACAAAAAAGATAAATTGTTTGAAAATCCATTAATGTGGTGAGGTTTTTCAGCAACATTCAAATCAAAATTTCAGTCACGACTGTTGAAAATTTATTTATTGCGACGGATAACATAGCAATGTCAAATTCACTCAATGCTTCAGTATAAATCAAAAGTCAAGAAAGAATCTCATAAACTTTTCTTGTTTTCCAAATGTTGAGACACAAATCTTCTGCGACTATTGATCACGCCCAACTCTAGTCCTAAAAGGGATAAGTGGTCGTTGCAAATATAATCCGGTCTAAAAGTCTGAAGTCGAATCCCACAGAGAACTAAGTTTTCACTATAACTGTTCAATATCACTAAAAAGACAATCTCGAATAATTTCAAAGCTATAAATATTAAGATTCTTATGTCTAATTAACTAACAAATTAAAGTAGTAAATTAACAACTAGGGATACTAAGGGTTGGAGACAAGATTAGAAAAGCCTAGAGTAATGATTTCCCCAATTGTCGGAATCCTTCCCGCTACGTCTCCTACAATTTCATCTAAGTTTTCTCTATTGATCATGAGCACTCGACTTATCATAATTCTCTCTTGAGCAATTATAATAATGTATTAGTCATATTCTCTAGAATTACGCTAGCTCGCACTTTTTCACCGCTCATTATGATCACGTCAAAGCTTCGTTATCTCTAATTCCGCTTTTAAACCCGCCGTATTGATCTCTCATATATCTTGGGAGTGACGTTGTTCGACAACAATCTAAATATGCACTCTTTCTCAAGCAATACATAATAAATAGGCACAGGTCATTCAATCAACAATAATAAATACGTAGTTGAACAAGTAGGGATATTCAAAGGCAAAATTATATTAAAACGTAGCAAGAATTCATCCTCTAAAAGGTTCCATCAAACCCTAGATTAGAGAGTTTAGCTACTCATAATTGTATAAACAATCATAGTAATATTCAAAAGTATTAAACTTCAGATTAAAGAAGAACAGAGAGAAAAACTCTTGTGATTCGTGCTCCAAAGTGTTTCGTAGTCTTTTGCCTCTCCAATAATGCCCCTCCTCTCTAAAAACTAAGTTTAGGAGGTATTTATAAGGTAGGGTTGAGGTCTACACGTCCAAATATAATGAGAAAATAAAAGTGGCTCGGATAAGCATCGTCGGCGCAGAGCATTGTCAGAGGCACCAACATTACTCCGCGAGGCACCATCAGATGTGCCAGCATTTATCCGCGAGGTGCTATCAGAGGTGCCAATGACAATGCCCTGGGCAAAACCTTGCACTATCTACGGTCGTGACTTTTCATTGCCTTGCACGTCTTCTTTTATTGCTCCATTTTGTAGCTTTGAGGTACCATTTCGTGCAACTTTTCTCCGCTTCATGTCCAAGCATTCCTACATGTAAAATAAACTCTATTAAGCTCAATTGTCGCACAAATTAGCATCCAAACAACAAGAAAGTATGGTAAATAGCGTCAAAATATATGAAATTATAGCACGACATCAATACCCACACTTAAATGTTGCTCGCCCTCGAGTCAACCAACTAAATACTTCATCTTCAAGGACCCAACAAGCCACACATTCACAACACACTACACCTATGACCATATTTGATAGCAGCAATTAAGCTTTAGCATATGCGGTTAAAATACACTTCCTGTACTTATGCCCAATTTCAAAATGGCCAACACATGAACAATATGATTATAACAATCCTAGCCTCAAAAACTAACTCAATGTCACAATGCACCCGAGGCATGAATACTTAATCTAATAGAAAAGTCTAATAATGTTGCCTATCCTTTGTGAAACCATGTGCCCTCATAACAAAACAAAAGAGTAAGCAGTCCACACATCCAAATCACATGATCAAATATAATTCAAGGACTCACACATATGAGGAAAAAATACTCACTCTCTAAAAGAAGTCACATGCACGCACATAGGCGGATCTAGGATTTGAAGATGGCGGGTGCCATAATTTTCTTTAATATACACCTTCTAATGACAAATATAGAGTTTGTTAGAAACGTGTATTCGGTTCGGTTCCACCTTTTAGAATTCATTCGGGTCAACTTAATAGGCATTTTTTAATTGCATATATGAAAATTACATCTCAAATATCAAGACAAACATAATTAGCGGTTTATATCGAAATCATACATTTATTATTAACAACACATGTAAAATCAACACTTTTGCAAGGGAAATTACTTTTTTTTTATTTGTATATTTAAAATATATTTGTGCAAGTAGAATAACATCTTCAATAAGAAAATAACACCAATTAGAGTAAGAAAAATCAATAAAAAAATTAATTGGTAAATTACACCCACATAAGTAAATCTTGAATTAGGTGAAATTTAAATTCCCAAAAATCACAATCATAAATTTCATATTTTTTCTAAGCAATATTTACAAAATTTTATCACAATTTAATAGTAAAGAGATTTAAATTGAACTTAACAACCATAGAATAGTTACAAATTTTATATAATAAATAAAAAAATTATGAAAAATTAAAACTAATCATAATCTAAAATTTTCATTGAGACCGAAGTCTTTTGATTTTGAAAGAAGGAAACTCGCAAATTTGAGATTAAGAGAAATGCTTATATTTATAAGATTTTAAAATTTTGGAGTCTCTTTTTTTTTGAATGTTTTCGCTAGAAGCCACAGAAAAACTACTAGAATAAAGGAAAGAGAAATATAAAAAAGAAAAGAAAAAGACAAATAGGAAATTGGAAGATAACCGAAAAGGGAAATGACAGAGACAAAGGAAATAAAAAGCACCAAAAAGGGAGCTAAATAAAATTTAACATAAATTTCAACTTGGGCCTTACATAGAAAAGTTTTCGAAAAGGTCTTGCAACTATGGCACCTTTGTTTAGTTTGCTATTGCGGGTGGAAAGATCATATATTTAAACTAGTTTAAGAAAATTTAAACATAGGTATATAATAATTTTATCAACCTAGCGGGTGCCATACCACCCCCACCCTAAAGGGTGGATCCGTCACTGTGCACGCAAAATGTACCATATGCTTGCCCATTATGTAAACATCTACTAATGTATGCCCGCTCGGTCCGAAATCAATTAAGACTTTATTATGGTTGTAATGTGGGTTAAGGGACGGGTAGGATATATTTAGGATATAGTGGTTAGCCCTCCTAAGCACTTTAACACATCACATATTCAACTTTAAGCACAAAATTCCTTCAATCCACTTCAATTATCACAAGATAGCTCACCCCAAAATATTTTTTCTTCATCTTTACGCACTGCTTCAGATCACATCTACTAGTAAAAATAAGAAACCCTTATTTATTCATTTATTCTTTTTCTTTTCTTTGTATTTTTGCCTTGCAGCTAGTGAATTTTTATTTAAAGCACAAGTGTACCTTTGTCCCTTCTATTGGCTCCACCCAAAAGCTACCCCAAGTTTCCTTATTACTTTTTTCTAGCGCTCTCTTCATAATTCAAGCGCTTTAAGAGGTATAAGGATCAAAATAATTCAATTAAGAAGAAAAGGAGATAGGCTTGTAATGTGGGTGCCAAAAGAAAGGCTTATAGGCTCAAAAGGGTAACTAGGGATAATTTTATTTGTGATAAGCAATAAAACTCAAAAAGATCAAAGAAAGCCTAACATCACTTTTCAAACCGAGCAACACCTAGAATTTCGATTCAATTCATATTCCGGACAAGTTCTAGACTCGAACGCAATAACATGGACTATGAAAATAACTCACTTCACACATGGCACATAACTCCCTAAGGACGGTCCCATTCGGACTTTCAATCAAATAAAGCCAAGAGATATATTAAGCATTAAATACAACGTGAACACAAGTCAAGAAACCGAGACATAGGAGTCATACCACATGTGATGTTTGGCATATTTCGATATGTGTTGATGTTACTTTACCCATGTTTTAACCACTTCTTGATGTTATTTAATCTTTAAAACTCCCAACATGGTGTAATTATTAGTTTGATGACTAATTAAGTTATGTGTGACGATTTAAGGTGTTCGCAGTGCAAAATATGAAGAAAAGGTGGTTTAGCCAGAGGAAGAAGGGTTGGATGCGTCGCATCCAACCTAGGAAAACATCATCCTGCGTGCAACCTTAGCAGTGAAGTTGGGCCATAGCGTTCGCCATCGCGTGCGAAACTGGGAAGTAGAAGAGAAGGCTGGATGCGTCGCATCCACCCTCGCGTGCGAAACTGGAAAGTAGAAGAGAAGGTGGATGCGTCGCGTCTACCCTCACATGCAAAGTTAAGAAATTGAGGACGAGGTGGATGCGTCGCATCCGCCTTAGCATCAACCCCTGAAGCCGATTTGGACTAGAGTTAGGAGAAATCTAGATTACAACTTTTGGACGCAATATATAAGCTTTAAAACGCCTCTTGTAGAGGAGGAAGACGGGGGAAGAGAAGAAAAAAGGCTATAACCAAGTTCAAAGACCACGGAATTCGTCTGGAGTTTTATCCTTTCTTTCTTTTATTGATTTTTATGCAATCTTATGAAATTTGGGATGATTGCCTGAATATGAGTGGCTAAGAACCCTATTATTCTAGGGTCATGGGTATACATGAATGTTGATGTTTGAAGTTTAATTTGACGACGTTGGGTTTATCATATTGGGTTGTTTATTTAATTCTGTTTCTAATTATTTTGCTGAGTAATTAACAGTGAAATACTATCTACGAATCTAGAGTTGAACTCGAAAGTGGGAACCCTAGATTGCATATAGAAGTAAATAGAGTAAGTTTTCAAAACCCGGGCATCGGGGAAAGGATTCGCGATTAGGATAGACATATACCTAATTGCCTTACTCGGTTGAAATACAGGAATTGTAAATGCGTTCTTGTTAAACTTAATTCCATAGACATATAGGTATTAAGTTAACTTGAGTATGCGAGTAAGAACTCGACAGATTCTTACGAGTGAAATTAACCCTGTGAATCAACAATTCAGATAAATCAATTAGCTATTTTAAAATATGAATGCAACATGAATGTTAGATGACCCGTGACCCTGGAATATTATATCCTATTGATTGTTGAACAAAACTATTTAAGTGTTGTGTTGAATTCTTAGCGATTCATTATTTGATCGTCCGTAGGTAGTAAGTTAGAAAATTATATATTTTGTTAGAAATATCTTGAATCAATAAGCTATTCGAGTTTGAATTAGTCAAAGTTAATCATAGGTCTTCGTGGGAACGATACTTTATTCACTACTTTATTACTTGACGACCACGTATACTTGCGTGAGTGTGTTTGGCCGTAACAAGTTTTTATTTATTTTTTATCAAGGCATCATCATATATTTAAGGCTACAGGAAGGTGAAATACATACCAAAACCTAAGTATGCAACCATCAAACAAATCAAAAGGTATGAATCACATCATTTCTTCTCCTTTATTTACTAAGTACTACTCTAAAAGTAAAAATAAAAAAATTTAAAACTAGTACCTGGTTCAAGTTACATCCCATGAAAAAGAACCGAGGCACGAATAAAAACTACGGGGGATTATTACTACCTAAGAAAAATAAAAGACATGTATTTTTGTATTTTATATTTTCTAATTTTTTGTATTTTTATTTAGACTTAAACCCCTCAAGAAAACTGTTTAGGAGATCCATCGTTGGGAAAAGTCCAAATTCTTTTTCCTAAAAAATCATCAATAAAATTAACACAACTAAAATAGTATAGAAATCTCCTCACGCCACACTTAAAATTGTGCATTGTCCCCAATGCACAACATAAATAATAAGAGGGTAAAAGAAACTCCCTCGTAGGCCAAAGGCCGAAGCACTAACAACCCACATGGTATTTTTCTTTGTACGGACACCCCACACTTAGTTCTAACCATCTGTCTTGCTGTTGCATTTGTCCAATGGTATTGCATTCCATGCTCCTACAAAATAAAAACGACACTACAGAAATAATATAGTAAAAAATAATTAAAAAATTAAAAATAAAAGAAAGAAGTAAAGTTGGGTTGCCTCCCAAAAAGCACCCGATTTAACGTTGTGGCACGACGTTACTACTTTCTACCTCCACTTCGAGCTTATGAATTGAACCCCAAGTTTTAATTCAAGCCTATGATTATTCTCCTGTGGCGGTACAAATTCTTGTGAGCCAAAAATTAAGTAAACTCTCATGCACCTTTTGGCTCTCGACCGAGGGGTGTCACCTTGCCTAGACGACCTTGAAAATTTCAAAATATAAGGCTCATATACCTCTTCCCTTGACTCCTTTTTATGCTCATAAGGATCAATTCTCATTTCACCATCTGAACATAATGTAGAAAAGTGTTTAGAATAAGGTCTGACGCGCTCAAATACCTGAACCTCAAGATTTTCAGCCTCCCCGACACAAATTTTGTTGTAGTCAACTAAATTTGTATTCTCAATGTCCTTACCTTACTCTAGTATCATTTCTTCAACATTGACATCATCAAATTCTAGCTGGTTAGAGTGTTGGTGTTCTACTCTCGACCCCTCTATTGGCACCTCCATTTCTGTCTCTAATGCGCACTGCTCATGGATATTATCCATAATATTAACTTGTTGAACATTAAAAGTTTCAACTAGTTAACTCACTTGAGCCTCCAAGTTGCGAATAGTTGCCTCTTGTCTTTGTATCTGCAGTTGTATCTCATTATTATTTCCCACAAGTTATCTTAGAATATCCTTAACCTCTTTCAGATCATCATCCCTGGGTTCTTTGTTCCTATTAACTTCACAAGAAAAATTAGAACTGTCACGACCCGGAATTCCCACCATCGGGACTGTGATGACGCCTAACATTTCACTTGCTAGGCAAGCCAACGCTAGAATAATTTTTAGTCATTTTTAACAATTCAAATTAAATAATAACCAAGAGACTGAATAAAACAAAATAGAGTGAGAAAAAACATAACAACAGTGATATATAAATACAATCCCAGAACTAGTGTCACGAGTACACGAGCGACTAAAGTACTACAAATAAAAGTTTGAATGAAAGCATAACTGTCTGAAATACAACAAACATCTAGAGAGATATGAAAGGGGACTTCAGGGCTGCGGATATCGTGCAACTGTACCTCATGTCTCCAAAGCAATCAATCCGAGCAATCTACTGACCGTCGCTAGGACCGACTCCAAAATCTACACAAGAAGTGCAGAGTGTAGTATGAGTACAACCGACCTCATGTACTCTGTAAGTGTCGGGCCTAACCTCGACGAAATAGTGACGAGGCCAAGGCGGCTCACTTATAATAACATGTACGCAATATAATAATAATAATAATAATAATAATAATAATAATAATAATAATAATAATAATAATAATAATAATAATAATAATAACAGGAAAGGAAACACAGGAAAGTAAGGCAGTTGACTTATGAAACAAACTCAATCCTCAAAATTAGTAAATCCAAAACATTAGTCCTTAGAATCTCATATGAAAATACTGGAAGCTAACATAATACAACAATGAATACAACACACACACAATCCGTTGTGGCGCGCAATCCGATCCCGCCGTACAACACAATTCTCATTTATTTCATCATATCAATATTAAGAATAACATGTGAAATATGTTGCGGCGCACAACCCGATCCTACCATATCAATCAGAATCAGTATCATAATCCTCCCTTATTTCACCATATTAAAATCACATATAAAATTCATTGCAGCGTGCAACCTGATCCCACCATATCAATATTAATCCTCCCTTATTTCACCTGTTGCGGCGTGCAACTCGATCCATAAACAAAATCAATAAATGTAATCAATTCAACAACTCAATTCACAAGAATCTCTATGATTAAAGAATATGAAAGGAAAGCCATAAAGGAACCCCGTACCAAATCAAGGAATGTTACAATTAATATAAAATAATAAGACAAGGCAAATATATGACAGTTAAAGTGTACAAGTAAGACAAGTAGCAAGTAATCATGGAATCATGGAAGAAACGAGCATTTCAATACAATGGTAAATAGATGACAAGTAACAAGTTACAACAACAACAACAACAACCCAGTATAATCCCATAATTGGGGTCTGGGGAGGGTAGTGTGTACGCAGACCTTACCTCTACCCTGGGGTAGAGAGGCTGTTTCCAATAGACCCTCGGCATCCTTCCCTCCAAGAACTCCCCACCTTGCTCTTGGGGTGACTCGAACTCACAACCTCTTGGTTGGAAGTGGAGGGTGCTTACCATCAGAGCAACAAGTTACAACATAGAAAATAATTAAAGCATGTAACAATTAAGACATGGAATAAGATAAATAATGAAATGCAGGAAAGCATGAAAACAACTATTTTGATGGCGATATACACTCGTCACCTCACGTATACGCCGTTACACATGTAAATCACATAGCATATAGTTCAAGGGTTCCTAATTCCCTCAAATCAAGGTTAGACTCAATACTTACCTCACTCTGCAAGCAAATCAAAGCTCAACCAGGGCCTTTCCTCTAAAATTTGCCTCAAAACCAATCGAATCTAACCAAAATCGACTTAATATCAACAAATAATGCTAGTGAAATCAATTACAATACATAAAGTTAAGATCTTTACGCTTTTTCTAAAAAGTCAACCTCGGCACCGCTTGGTCAAAACTCGAGATTCGGACCAAAACCCAATTAATCATTCACCCCGAGCCCGATTATGTGATTAGTTTCGAAATCCGACCTCAATTTGTGGTCTAAATCTTAATTTTACAAAAAAAAATAAAAAAAATTCTACCCAAACCCAATCTTAATATATATATCTTAAGATGTATATATAATATATAAATCGAATATAGCTTATATATCTTAAGATGTATATATAGTATATAAATCGAATATAGCTTATATATCTTTATTACCATTTTTTTTCTCTAACTTCTATAAAAAAAAATTAAAAATAGAAAGTATCCGTTGGGCCCACTTAGGCCCGCTTGGGTCCACTTAAGCCCGGGACCGGCACACTTAACCCGGGACCGTTAGTTCGTGGTCCCAGTCCCGAGCCGGTTCCAACAAGAAGCCTGCGAAGCCCGGGATCATTTAGGACCGGACCACATAGGACCGGCCCACTTAAGACCGGGTCCGCAAAGCCCACTTAGGACCGGGCCCGGCCCACATACCACCCTTAATCTTAGTACACATATGATCTGCTTAATACCTCGTATTTATCCATCATAAGCATGATGCAAAAATTGAGTTCCTCTAAATCAATTATTCCACAGCTATATCTCTTAAGAACCGTCTTTCTAGATGTAGGCATCGTCGTATTATGAATAAGATAGAGTTTAGAAAATTGAATTCTTACAACTGAGCTCTACCACACGATCTAGAGTAAGAAGAAAGAGTGACAGTGGTAAATGCCCTGTAGCCTCCTGCTTATAAGTGTGGTGCACGACACACCTATAAACAAGACTCTACTAGACACAACTTGTAGACTCCCTAGGACAAAACTGCTCTGATACCACTTTTGTCACGACCCAAATCGATGGGCCGCGACGGGCACCCGTTATCTTACTCAACCAAGTACCAACGTAACGTATCTTTCTTATTACACCATCATATACACGTGACATACGGGCCTAATAGGCCAACATAATCATTTATAAACTCAAAACATAGCCGATAAAGCCGTACAATCTTTCACGTACACGACATATATTTACAAGCCTCTAAGAGTACATAAATATCATAAAGATCGGAACAGAGTCCCGCCATACCAAACAATATACGTCTAAATCATATTAACCAAACAAGCAACTCCGAAGCAAATGGAGCGCACCAACATCTTCCGCTAAGCTGATAGCCTACTTGGAGGGCTCTCGACCTGTCTATCGGGACCTGCGGGCATGAAACGCAGCATCCCCAGGAAAAAGGGACGTCAGTACAAATAATGTACCGAGTATGTAAGGAATGAAAATTAATAAATAATAGACATGAGAGAAACATAGAGTAAAAGACTCGACATGTACATTTGCATAGCTCTGTGAATCATTTCATTTTTATAATGTCATGCATATGCGTATAAATGTCATACAATGCATAGGTATATGCGTTCATAACATCATCAAGACTCTGAGGGCATTCCATCGTATCATTTTGGCCACTGTGGGCAAATCATCAACGTATACCAGCTGATCAGGTAGTGATCCGTATATAACGCCATAACCTTTCCCATATCCCATATATATATATTATACATATATACGCGTATATAATGCCATATGGGCATGGGTCAATATAAATGAATGCAATGCATGAGAAGTACATCAATAAAATCTTTCGGAGTGTCATAAGACCATTATGCCTTTGATTGATATCACGAAATAAACTTTATCAACTTACGTATTTTCCGAGATCCATGAACAGATGATTGAGTAATATGACACATGGGAAATCAAGAACATAAGCATCTCTAATATTTCTATGAATAGAGTTATGTATGAAAATTATAAATTTGCTCGTTTCGTTTGTGTCGTATGAATCATGCCAAAAGAAATAAGGGATAGCCTTAACATACCTGAGTCGATTCTCTTGACAATCCCTCTAGCACACGTTAATTGCGACGAAACACGTAACAACGAGATCGAAATGGGGAACAATCCGTATGAAATGCTCAAAGCAATGACGTTGCTATTGCAAAATCATCTTTGTCGAAACCTTTTCTCAAGAGATTTAGAATCAATGTTGTGTAACGGAAAGCTTGCTGAAACTCTTCTTAATAGTTTAAGAATAATGTTACATGAAAATGGAAAGCTTGGTTGAGCTCTCTTAGAAAGAACGTTACTGTGTTCTTTTCTTAAGAGATTTGAAGATAAATGTTGAATTTGAAAAGTTATCCTTAATTATTAGGTGGACCCCACATGTCTAGCTTAATGTCACTTAAGTTCTTCAAGTGTGATACCTTTCATTCCTAATATAGGAGTCACAACTCTTGGAACGGGGGCTGCCACATTTTTGGCTTGGTCTTTATCCAAAGACTTTAGTTAATCAACCAATAATTAATAATTAACTAGTTAATTCCCCCATTAACCAATAATTAACCAATTATTTACATAATTAAGAATCATCTCAAATTATTTAAAATACAACTCACTTTTAACACACCTTATACACCTTACTATTATGGTCATGTGGTATCTTTTATGGCACTAATCCATAAAATATCGGGTATTATAGCTCGAACCATATTTTATCTCAAAATGTCAAACTTCGACGAAACTCATTTGCTTCGATTTGCTTACCCTCTCGCCTTCACAAATTTACTTAACCCTTATTTGAAATAACATAATACTTATAATCTCATTCCCGAGCTTACGTCGATTAACTTACGATGAAACTTTAACGTACAAAAAAAATGCGGGATGTAACATCTCATTTCCGAGCTTATATCAATTTACTTATGGCGTACTTCCACGTACGAAAACATGGGGTGTAACAATTCATATTATCATTATTATTAAAATAATGTAAAAGTGAAAGTAAAATAAATAAATAAATAATAATAATAACGTTGAAAGTTCTCTACGTTTAAAACCTATTCCTAACTAGTAGGTATCAACTATACACATCCTTCTGTTCTATTGTGCCCTCTTTATCTAAGTTTGCATTGATTCCAAGGATTTATTTGGTCTTTCAAGATAACTTCCTTCCTATGTGAATTTAGGTCCATCACGTCCATTTCTATGACATTCCTTCATCATCATATCACCCTTATGGATCTGTGCATATATAGGTCCTGACCAAATCATCTCAGACGATCTTTTCTTATTTTGTCCTTAATGCGTGCTACTTGCACTTTATGGTGAATATAATTATTTAATCTTATTTAATCTTGTATGACCGCACAATCATCTTAGTATCCACATCTCTGCAATACTCATATTATGAGTATTGGACGTTAGCAACCCAATATTCATTACTATATAAATTGTAGATCTCATAACTATTTTATAAAGCTTACCTTTTACTTTGGTAGACATCCTTTTATGACATACCCCAGTAGTATTTTTCCATTTCAACCAAATAATTTTAATCATATGAGTAACATCTTCATCTATTGTTATATTCTCTTGAAACAATGAGCCTATATATCTAATTTTTTTGTATTTTGGTACCACAAGCTCATTTAGTCTCACATCAACTTTACTTTTCTCATGGTGACTAAACTTGTAATGCATGTACTCAGTTTTACTTCTACTTATCCTAAAACTCTTGGGGTCGTTTGGTTGGTAGGATAAGGGATAATAATCCCGGGATTAGATGCGAAATTATTATATACGCGTTTGGTTGAATTTTAATACAGAATTAACAATATCAGAATTAATTTATTTTATAATTATGAATTATTCAATTCCACATTGACGGCGGGATAATAGTTCAGAGATTACTTAATTCCGGATAAAATACTACAATGACAAAGATGCCCTTTTCAAACGCTCTTCCCCCACATTCCTTTAAAAAATTCAAGTTTAAAATTGGAAATAAAATTTTATCCCAACTTATCTAATATACACCAAACATATATTTTATCGAATCTTTAGTCTAATGAACCAAGCATCTTCCAATAAAAAATATATCCACCAAATAATCTCGTTTCTATTTAATTTATATATTATAATCCCGTCATTATAATTCAGGATAACTTGTTCCTCAATCAAACGACCCTTATTCTCTAAAGTGCTTTTTCATAGCTCAAACTTTTGGATGACACTCTCGCTAGTTTCGTCAACTAGCACAATATTATCGGCGAATAACATACAAATTATCAATACAACAACAACAACCCAGTATAATTTTACTAGTGGAGGGTGCTTACCATCAGAGCAACCCACCTTATCAATAGATAGATTAAAATAATTATTATAAAAAAAAATTTAAGCGTAGTAGCGATTAATAAACAACAAAGATAATAGTGTTACGAAGCCAAATTTGAAGGAAGGTGTTTGAAATTATCATTTTTGGTATTTATCATTAATCAAGTTAGGCCCACACCGATTGAATTTTGGCGGTTCCCTCCATTTGTTTTCCACCAGTCTTCATTACAAATTTGAAAGCACCACTCACACACCACCTACTGCCTCTCTCCTTCCTCCCATCAATGGCCGGTACTTCCAACCCCAAAACCCTAAACAAAACCCTTCTTCTTTCACAATCCCAATCCTTACCCTCAGCTCTCGCGGACGATGACGATTTTCAAGATCCATCTCCTTCTCAGCTCCGATTGCCAAAACCCACCTCAACAATTCCCTCCCGTAAGCCTCTTGCACCTTATAATAATAACACTGCCAGTGCTTCTCGCTCTTCCAAGAAGCCAAAACAGCATCCACTACACGGCGGCAAGGAGAACTTAAGTGTTGTTGGAAAGTGTGCTGAGGGTTCGGATTCGGGTCATAAATTGGATAGTTCTCGTCCTACCAAGAAGCCAAAACAACAGCCACTAATTTCCGAGAAATCGAAGTCCGGTTTTGAGGATTTGGATCTGTGTCATGGATTGGATAGCATAGAATCGACTATAGATTGTTGTTCTAGGACCCAAAGAACGGAGAATGAGGAAGAATTAAAGAAGGGTTACTTGTTTAAATCGATAGAGGCGAGGTTGCTCAATTCCAACGACGGACTCGAAAAGAGAAAGGAGGAATTGGAGGAGTGCTCTGAGCTTGATTTGCTGCTCAAATTATGCGGCGAGGAGGAGGATGAAGGAGATGGTGTAGAGTGTTTTGGTTTAGGTGGCGAATATGGTCTCATTTGTTGTCCCCTTTGTGGAGCTGATATTTCAGATTTGAGTGGTGACATGCGAGAGGTTCACACTAATGAGTGCCTTGACAACGAGGAGACTCCAGCTCATGTAAGATGCCCTTTGTCTAATCCTCATTTCCTACTGTATGTTCTTTGTTGCTTAAAGGTATACAATTTTCATAAAATTTGGGCCTAATTCAACATCTATAAAGATAGATGTATTTCCATGTCATTGTTTCAGTTGCATTCCCCATTTTTTGTGTCTCTAGTTCAAGCGTCACTGCTGCCGTTATAGTTCATCAGTGACGTTACCAGTGTTTCCTGATTTTTAATGAAGATATGGGAAGTTAAATTTCGTTTACCTAAAGTTGGATTTTGTTGATAATCTTGCAGGTTGTTACTGCCAATAATGATGTATCTGTTCAGTGTCCTGGGCAAGTGCTTAATGATTCCCCACGTCAATCTCCTAAAGAGGTTGTCCGCCTATTACCTGTTGTGGAATGGTTACGAAATCTTGGACTTGCTAAATATGAAGAAATCTTTGTTCGGGAGGAGATTGATTGGGACGCTTTAAAATCCCTGACAGAAGAGGTTTGCTTATTGTTCTTCATTACTAATATCCTTGTGCTCACTATAAAACTAATGATATCTCTAAAGTCACGGGAAAACAGAAGGAAGTATAGGTTTTATGTTTTTGTTGGCTGTTACTGGTGGAGTTCTTTGCTTTGGAAAGTGTGCTTGTGCCCGTGAGGGTGATTACGACCAGCTTCTTGTACCAAAAAAGAAAAAAAGATTACGTCCAGCTTTTATGCACAAATACACCTGTTATCTTTAAGTGGCTATTATTCATGGTTGTCTTTAAAGACTGTTGTATGCATAAAGTTTTAAACACGGAATTGGACTGGTTAAAATGCTTTAGAGCATATTAAAACTTGAAACAATCTAATGTGATTATGTCCCTAGGTAATATGTGAAGGGCAATTATTTCTCTAATTGGCTATATGGAACCACAGGTGGGATATTCAGGGGCTGGCTGAGGTCATGGGTCTCAAGGAGTCTCCTACATATGTTTTCCCTTCTAGAATATGGTGCAGCCTTTGCCTCCTTTGAATGCACCCCCCTCTGACACATGAAAGAAAAATGTATATCGTAACCATTAATCTCATTGTTTGTTTCTCATTACAAGTTTTGAACTACAACTTCTTATTTGGAGTTGGCCGTTGGAGGTTCAGAACAAGGTCGGAACAGTGAGAACTGAAAAGAAAAGTAGTCTTGAAGAATCATTTAAAATATAACTGAAGTGATAATTCTTTGTTTATTATTGTTTGGGTACTTCCGGAGCTTCTCTGTAAATTCTTGTGCCCAAATAGAATTTGCTTTAGGTTCAAGCCAAAAAAGATCCTGGTAAAAGTAAGACTTGAATTTTCTTCCCTAGAGGGAAAAATACCTGACAAATTCACATACCATGTAAATCAAAACTTGTTTCTCTGCCATGTATTCATGGAACATACGTCTCATGGTGATGTCTGTGCAAAAGCAATTAGTCCATTTTGCTTTCCTTCAAACTAAGTCCATTCCAAGTTGGACTTGTAAAGAGAGGCTTTGCTGAGTTGTGCTTGTTATTTCCACTGTTAACTTATTTATGTGATTTGGTGACCAAACTATTAAAGCTGTTTATTTCACTTGGTGCTCAAACTACTAAGCTTAAGTCGGTACTCCTGTTGTTTGTATTTTTGCGCATCTAATTCCACTATTTCAAGTTACGTTGCAGGATTTATTTAGCATTGGTGTCACTGCTCTTGGTCCGAGGAAAAAGATTATTAACTCTATTTTGGAGTTAAGAAAGGAAACTGCCGAGGAAAAAGTAGCTTGGCGAGATGTGACAAAAGTTGTACCTGATGATGCCGGTACTAAACCAAGCAAGTTGATAACAGATTATTTTATTTGTTCTGTTTCGGAAAGAAAGAGAGTTTGTGGTACTGGTAGGGCTTGTTCAGATGCTTCCCGTAAGAGAATTCAGAAGAAAAATCCAGCCAAGAGTGCAAAATCTAAAGATATTCCTGTGTGGTGTTCTGTACCAGGAACACCATTCCGAGTGGTAAATACCCTAAATAAATAACCTACTTACATGGACTTTTGTATCATCTCAGTTCTTGGAAAAATTGCATAATTTACTATTCAACAGCATCCATTTTACCAAATTTAAGTTGGATGCTGAAAATGCACATATGTTACTGGAAGCTCTCCATAGTATGCACACATTTGTTTGGATTTCATATGATGGAGAGTACAGTGCTGATTCAAAGCAATGCCAATGCGTATTTTATACTGTATTAGTGGCTTAACTTGTTGTATGATTTCCTGCATCTTAATGCTTGTGCATTTGGTTATTGCTAATGAAAATTGTTGCAGTATGTCAATAAAGGACCAGCCTTTTTTTCAACTGCTAGGATGTAAACTTGTCTTTACCTCAATTGTGAAAATTGCTAAAAGTGTCTTGTTTACATAATTGCAGGACGCTTTCAAGTACTTGAGAAGAGATTGTTCTCATTGGTTCCTCAGCCACTTCCATTTAGATCGTAAGACCTCTTCTGTTAACCATATTTTCAAATGTTCATAGCTGAACCAGCACAACTAGAAACAACGAAAATAGCATCAGCTCGCAGGCCGGTCTCTTTTAACTCTGCTTGTAGGGGCATTTCCAAAAGTGTGTTCATTTTCCTTTGAAGAATAAAAGAAGTTGTGGAACCTTCTTTTAATTCTCTATGATACAATTTCTCTGCAGTCCAAATACACAAAAGTCCATTGTTTTCTTCCTGCAACAAATGCTAAATAATTAACATTTCTGGCTCTTCTTTTTACCGTGTTAAGTCAAACTACAATGAAAATGAGACGGAGGCAATAATTGGTTTGACTTTGACCCTTTAATTAGATTTTAGAGCTTTCGCATATTTGCTTGCAGAAGTTTTGAAGTACACTATCAGTCGATTACTCGATTGAGTAATTACATGTTTAACAATTACAAAAATGCACATTTACTTTCACGTGCTTGTCAATAAAATGAAGTTGTCAAGGTTGCGTTATGGTTTTCCCAATGGTTACCACATAAATTTATATTTCTTTAGAAAATTGGATTACCTTTTTTATTCTCCTTTTTGAATATAATTTCCTCTTCTATCATGAAAGTCAATTGATAACTTTTTGTATCTTTTAGTTAGAAGAGTTCTTTCAGGATGTTACATTTGTAATGAGGATATCACCATGTAGATATTAATCAGCGTTAAGTCCTTGATTGATTGCTGGCATGGCATTCATTGAGAACTGTTAGAATGTATCCTTATGTGTATATGATATCTTGTTTGATGCTTATGTGATCAGCAATTAGCTTATCAATCCAGCTTTGAATTTTGTTGTCCTATATCTCTGTAGATTATCAAGGCCTTACTAAGTCCTTCTGTCATGGAAAAATTTATTGTTCCTCAATTACGGCAAAGCTTGTTAATCTGAAGATTGGAATCCCATGGGACAAGATACAAGTTTTACCCATCAACCAGAAGATCAACATTGCAGGGATTGATGTCATATGCTTTGATGCAAACCATTGCCCGGGTTCCCTGATAATCCTTTTTGAGCCACCCAATGGTAAGGTGTGGTACAAATTGGTTTGCCCTATGCTTTTTCTGAGTTCTAGTTTGATTGTTCTTGTGAGGATATCTTGTTTGTTTCATGCAATAGGCTGTCCTGCACACGGGGGATTTCCGATTTTGTGAAGAAATGACAAGGAATTCAATCTTGCAGACTTGTGGTGTCCACACTGTCATCCTAGATACAACATACTGTGATCCTCAGGTATTTTACATTGATAATTCATTCATTGTTATGAAGTCAAACAACCTACCAATAATTATGTGCTTGCTTATGTGGTGACACTTCCTATTTTGTAATGGTCCATAATGTTTCTCTCTTCTACAAATAGTAATATCGCATAAAACTTTCACATATTTCTAAAATTTATATTCATTATAAATTCAATTCTAGCAGGAATGTGATATTTTAACTATTTCGTATGTTATTATGAATATAATACACAGGTCAAACCAAATTTGAACTTAAAGCCTAGTCTATCTTGGTTGTTTAAAATGGGACAAAATGTAGTAGCAATTATTAGTATTATGATGCTAAATATGACATAGTTAAAATGAATATATATTAGTTATAGAGAGTTACTACTAACTTGTAGAATATCAGGTATTTGAATGCCAAATATATCGATATCATGGTATTTTAATAGTTAATAGGTCTAAGTCTAACACATGTTGCTTTTTTGGGTGTGTTCTGGCTATCAGTATTTAAGTGTACATGGTACAAGCTCTATTTTATCTAGAGCAATGAACAGAAAACAGTCATATTAACAAATATCCCCTTGAATATTGGGTACTCTTTCTGTATGGCTTGAGAAGCAGATACTGCGAAACTCTTGTTTATACAGTTGTATACATTTCAGTGTTTTATCAGCATGTTTCCTTAAATACTTCAAATGCTCTAAGAGTTTGCTCGCCTTGCAGTATGACTTTCCAAAACAGGAGGCTGTTATTCAATTTGTTATTGAATCAATACAAGCCGAAACTTTCAACTCGAAGACCTTGTTTCTCATTGGTAGCTATACTATAGGTAGACTTCATATCTGAGTCTTTACATTGCTTGGTAATATTATGACCAAAAGCTCAAAAGCCACCTAGTATCTTATGTCTAATGCTTTCATCTGAAGGCTTTTTCTCATGGTTTCTGCACTAATTGGTTCAGGAAAAGAGAGGTTGTTTGTTGAGGTTGCTCGTGCTCTACAGAAGAAAGTCTATATCACTGCATCAAAGTTACGCATTTTGGAGTGTCTGGGGTTTCCTCGAGAAGATATGCAGTTTTTCACACTAAATGAGCAGGAAAGCCAAATTCATGTTGTGCCTATGTGGACACTGGCTAGCTTCAAAAGATTGAAGTATGTTTCTAATCAGTATGCGGTAAGTCTTTTGATGTTCAAGTGTTTTGTGATGATTCCAAATTCTGATGCAGCCGCAATCTGATGCTTTAAGTATCTTGGAGTCGGGAAAAAGTTCGTTTTGATCTTTTCAAATAGTAATAGTGCTTATATTTAGGTGGAGTGAGTATATGATATTAATAAAAATAGATAAATGACTTTGTATGATTATTATGCCTGCAAGCTGTGAGAGACTATCTTTGATCAGTTCAATAAATTGGCTAAATTTATTTGGATAATACTGAACTTTTGCAATCCCAATAGTGCCAGTTGAGCTACAATTGTTGGAGAGATAAAAGATAGTAGTACATAAACTCTCAATAAAAAAGAATTTGTATTCAATTGAATAATTCTCTGCTAACAATCAAACATACAATTTAAATTTAAATGGTATGACACCTGTCCCCCCCCCCAAAAAAAAAAAAAAAAAAAAACAAAAGGAAAAGAAAAACAATAAAGGAAGAATTACAAATTTTGCTATGGTGCCTTTAACTCACAAAATGAGATTCCTTAGAATTATGTTTTGTGGTGAAGGACCTTCTGGAAACATGAAAGATGAAAACTTATTAGTATGGAGGAGGTGGTGATGAGGAAGGAATTGAGGATGATTGATAATAATAAGGAGGTGGTGGTGGTGAAGGAGGAGGGGGTGAATTATAGTAGTAAGGTGGTGGAGGAGAAGATGATGGTTTTATGTAGTAGTCATTCTTTTGCAAAGATGGCACCTTGTATTCCTGTTTAGGCATTGAGGGTACCTTATAGTAGTTATCTTTTGAAAGAGACGGCACCTTCTTGTAGTTATCTTTTGAAACTGATGGTTTCTTGTAGTAGTCATTCTTTGGCAAAGATGATGACGCCTTGTATTCTTGTTTAGGCATTGAGGGTACCTTGTAGTAGTTATCTTTTGGAAGAGACGGCACCTTTTTGTAGTTATCTTTTGGAATTGATGATTTCTTGTAGTAGTCATTCTTTGGCAAAGATAGCGCCTTGTATTCCTGTTTAGGCATTGAGGGTACTTTGTAGTAGTTATCTTTTGGAAGAGACGGCACCTTCTTGTAGTTATCTTTTGGAATTGATGGTTTCTTGTAGTAATCATTCTTTGGCAAAGATGGCACCTCATATTCCTGTTTAGGCATTGAGGGTGCTTTATAGTAGTTATCTTTTGGAAGAGATGGCACCTTCTTGTAGTTATATTTTGGAATTGATGGTTTGTTGTAGTAATCATTCTTTGGCAAAGAAGGCGTCTTGTATTCCTGGTTAGGCATTGAGGGTGTCTTGTAGTAGTTATCGTTTGGAAGAGATGGCACCTTCTTGTAGTAACCTTTTGGAACTGATGGTTTGTTGTAGTAGCCATTATTTGGCAAAGTTGGCACCTTGTATTCATGCTTAGGCATTGAGGGTACCTTGTTGTGGTTCTTGGACACTTGTGGCACTTCATAATTGTCTTGTGACTGTGGCTGGATATGATAGTTGTCACTTTTGGTTACTGTGCTTGGTACTTTGTTATATGTTGAAACTGGTGATTTATAAGAATCAGATGAATATGCCATAGTGCAGGTTGCAATCAAGAAAAATGCCAATGCAGAAGCAACTTGAGACCATTGCTTCTTTATTTGACTCCCCATTAAGAATTTTTAGATTCTAAGGCTGACTGGATTGATTTTTTTTTTTCCTGTGTATTTGAGAATGGAGTAACTAGGAGTTTATATAGCCTAAACTAAGAAGGTGACTTGATGATTTGGATGCTTAAAATAATCCAAATTCATATGAGATTTTGCCATGTTTTGTTAATGTTGTTCCACTAAGGTCTTGAGATAATGGAGAGCCATGATCAAATCCCAACTTTGCTTGACTCTCTTACATTAAAAAAATTAAAAAATCCAGACATTTATTGACTTTCAAGAAAATGGTTGCATGTCTACATACATTTCTAAACTAGTGGCAATAAAGGAAAATAGAGAAACTGCTTTGCTTTTCCATGCTCTCTAAGCTGATTCATTTCACTTTATTCAAGTTAAGACTTTTGCACTTTACGCCTCTTTGGCGCTAATTTTTGTTAAAATTGAAAATCTTATACAAGCTCAGAAAATCTATCAAAGCTGGAATACCAATTCCTTATTACATTTTGGGTAAATATTTGCAAATGTTTGTTTGATTCACTTAACAAGTCCTAAAGGGACAAGCGATAACAAAAAATGTTTAAAGAGCAACTTAATTATCAGTTTTGAGGAAGTACAATACTGTATTACTTAAATCTTTCGTTTGCTTTCACATACTCGTGTCTAATAGGTGTGACATGGATATAAGTATTTTAATGTGAAATCTACAAATTATATGCTGAAAGTTGATAAAAACTACGTGTATCTATATCTGACAGTTATACACACACGAATTGAATATGTATCCACTCAGGCACGAAACTCGAGCATTAGATACGGGTTCGGACGAACCCGGTAGCTTTTGCTTAGACCATGTATTTGTATTGGAAATTCATTAAATATGTACAAATATGCAATTGTGAACCCGGTAATTAAGACGAGCTATGGGTTCAATGACAAGTTTAGAATCCATAAACTTCAAATCCTGACTCCATCTATGCTCATAAGTTGTCTTTTTCAGTTCATCGTACACTTTATACTAGACTACAAATATGCCAGGTTCGTTGACATCAATTAGGTGTATTTTCTGTGTTGTTGGGTTTTCTCTGCAAGACCCAAGAGAGCTATCTAGTCAAATGTTTGCACAAAATTCTAGAGCTAAATTCTTTCACTGGTACACCTCTATTGGTTTTGGTTGCACTCATTCTAACCCTTTAGCCATTCTCAGTTTTTTCAGTATTTGTGTTTAACTTCGTCTCCTCATTCCTATATGCCATCATCCTATTCACCTAAAAAAGGGCAGCCCGATGCGCGAATCATCTCACATTCACACATGGTCTGTGGAAAGGCCGGACCTCAAGGGGTGTGATGTAGACAGCCTATCTTAACGAAGTATCCCATGCACCTAAGAATACTATACTTTTCTCTTTATAGTTGCTTTGTTTTAATTAATATGGTTCCATTTTGGGCCGTTTCAAAATGTTTGACAACATTCTATTAAATTATACACACTTCAACTTTGATGTGCTGTTTGCTCTCTTTTCAACCACTATGTTAATATTTTCTTTCCTCGTCATTAACAAAATTGTGTAAGTCTATAAAAATTGCAGACATTGTGACATAAAATAAACCGGAGGAAGTAGAAGTTATTGCTTTAGCATTTCTCTTGGATGTCTTTCGTCTTTGTTTTACTTAGAACGCTAAGCAGCAGTAAGATGGACTACTTGGTAAACATTTTGTGTACTTGTGTCATTTTTCTACCAAAACCAAAAATTTCCTGGCTGCTTCTTAAATTTACACTAACTTTGTCATTGACCTCGGGAAATAAAGTGTTGACTACTGAAGCCTTTGGTACTTACGATGTGCCTTATCCATTACATTTTACTGGGAACTCTCCAACCAATAGGTTTCTGCACCACCATATACAGAAACTATGGCTCAATGATTTTAACTTGTCAAGTGTTTGATTTTATGTATTGAACCAAATTTGAGTGGTGATGTAACAGTTTGTTACTTCTCCAGGGACGGTACAGTCTTATTGTTGCTTTCTCTCCAACTGGTTGGTCATTTGGTAAAGGAAAGAAGAAGTCAACTGGAAGTAGGTGGCAGCAGGGTACTATCATCAGGTCATTGTCTACTTAACTTTGTTTAGGAGTCAAACTAGCTACATATGTAATTATAATTGAATCAAGGTTCTAGATCAGTGGATGGCATTTAACTCCTGAACCAACATGTGTTTGTTCTGATTAGCATGGGTTAAACACAATAGATTGATGAGAACATATTTGTTTTGCTCTCAGGTATGAAGTACCATACAGCGAACACAGCAGCTTTTCAGAACTAAAAGAGTTCGTTAAGTTTGTATCTCCTATTAACATCATCCCTAGTGTAAATAATCATGGACCTGAATCCAGCAATGCAATGGTCTCGCGCCTCTTGGACTGATCTATTCAACACCAAATGGCAGTAATTTTCTGCATTTTGCCTGTTGTAGCAATTTGAGGTGTCATTTGGTACTGTGCAATATAGTTTTCCAAGATGTTATACCATTTTCTGGCCGGTCCATTGTAGCTTGGACAAAGTAACTGCTGATGTTTTGTTCCAAAGCATGTGTATTCTTTACATGATGCAATAATAATTAGTGTATTCGGTTCAAAGGTGTAGGGAAACACAAAAGAACACGAGAAGATAAAGCAAGAGCAATTACCTCCAACTCCTCTTTCAGGCCCTCAAGTTGAAATTTGGCATACACAAACCTCATATCAAGCACCTGTCTCTGGGAGTTATACCTTGAAGAGCACCTCAAAGTTACCTTATGTTGGAAATTCCTCTGCCATTCTGAAATAGCCATAGCTGGCTAAGTAGGAGAACATGTAACCAAACCCAACATAATTTTTTGATTTTGTCTCATTGTTAATGTGTCTCATTCTTCCTGTCCTTTATTCTTTTTCCATCATCTTAATAGTATTTTTGTAGATAATTGGTTGCGTTTAGGTAATGGGCAAATGTGCATCCTTTATAATACTATGAACTGTATCTCGTAAATGAGTATTAAGATGATCCATCTCAGAACATAATAATACTATACAACGGTTCTTACTATTTTGTATCTATTTTGGGTAACTCTTCCAACTATATTCATTAAGTGAAGGCAGGTGGCAGGTCAACGGTACACTGGTCGTCTCAACTTGCATTACATACGTCTCTTTGCTCAACCATATGACTATTGCTGATATATCCCTTTCCAAGTTGGATTTTCAACTGCATTCTGCTGTGAAATTATGATTTGCTCAAATTCAAAGTCAAAGTATTTATTCATTTTATCCATCAACTGCTCCGGCATGCATTTATAGTTCGAACAGTAAAATAAAAAGGGGGGCCAATATTCTAACCCCACTCTAATTTAAACTATATTAATATTAGGAAATTAGAGGTTGAAAAGACAGCAATATTGATTATCAGCTACAACCTAAATGCCCTTATTTGTTCTTTTCCTTGCTTAGAGGTGCTAAAGCTAAAGGAGGCAACGTAACGGAGGTTTATACAATTCAGAGAAGATGGCAATGGAAGAGATTCACTTTTCACAACTTATTTTATAACCAAATGATGAAAAAAAAAACAGAAGTTTAGACAAGATAGGAAGAGATGCACCAGCTAGTGTACGATGCATAGGCTTTGCTCCTTAATTTGCTTTGATTTGTTCTTCTGATTGATTGGATAATGTCTATCTTTATAAAACAAGGTCATATTAATCACGCCCAAATTACTTTATCTCATATTAATGTCTATCTGAATTAGTGCATTGCTTAGCTTGTTTGACTACCACACATGCATTTTGAGTCAACGTGCGAACATCTAACATGGGACTTATATTTATGTTTTCATTTTCATTAGGCGTCTTCTAGCTAGAATATCCAATTATCCTCGAGACAAGATGATAAACCAAGTCAATGCAATAAAAGTTTATGGAAAAAATAACAAGAGAGAAAATTAATTAGGTGGCCCTTGTTCGTAGTGTAAATCTATAGAATGAGGCCATGAGGGAAGGTATGTCATTAAATAAAATCTGAAAAATCAAAAAGCGTAGACGATTAAACAAACTGAGTTCATTTCGGGTAGTTGGGCTGCTATTAGCTACATAGTGAAGAATTAAATATCATTATGAATACTCTAGCGAGAAAAATTAAATGAATGTAGTTTCGTATTATTTGTTAAAAGAAATAATAACACTCGTGGGTAAATCTTTTAAAATGACTATACTCCAAAACATAGCCACTGTAATCGAAAGTGAAGTTGGATAATTGAGGAAGTTATTCATCCCATAGAAGACGTTCTTAAATCTTAATTAATGTGTCGTTAATCGAAGTAAGCAAAGGTGTAATCAAAAGAGAGTTTAATTAGTATCTGGATAATCAATTATAACTGAAAAGAGCAATCGTGCATGAGAGCAAGACAATGTTACAATCAACTTGAAATGCTAGCAAAGAACCTTTCGATCATGTTTAATTTCCATATGCATCCCTTTTCAAACATAACAATAAGTGTTAGAACTAGTGCGATCGTGGATAAGTTGACAGAATATTAATTTTAAAAAATTATGATCTAATATATCATATTATTTTAATAAATATTTTTGTTATTTCATTTTGAATGTAGTATGCAGAAACAACAATATATATAAAATCAAAGGATACACATCATATAATAATCAAATAAATTATTTGTTTATTATTTATTATTTATTAAATTAGCAAGTACTTAGTATTGTACATGATATATATATATATATATATATATATATATATATATATATATATATATATATATATATATATATATATATATATATATATATATATATATATATATATATATATATATTAAACTTATATTATATTTATCAAAATTCTTCAATTGTCTAAATTTATCAATTTTTTGAGTGTTATTTACTTATCTTTTATTTTTTAATTAATTCAAAGTATAAATATCATAAAATTACCTTTATCCCCCTCTATTCTTTTCTACAGTAACATTTGATTAGTTTTTTATTTGTATTTTACTGAAAATATAAATAATATAAACTATAATTTTAAATTCATCAAAAGAATTTTGTTTTGTAAAAAATCTACCAATAATTTTTAATAATTATTATTTTGAGTTCTATATATAATATGCTTATCTTATGTATAAATATTCTAATAGTATCTTATATTTTTGTATTTTTATTATGAAATTATGAGTTCTATTTATTAAGTAAAATTCTCTATGTGAGAAATTTAATTAGTATATACATTTTTATGCTATCACTTAAAATTCTCTTATATTATTATTATTATTATTATTATTATTATTATTATTATTATTATTATTTTCTTTTTTTCTTTTTTCTTTATGACTATTTATTTATTATGATTTTAGTTATGTGTATATGTATGAATTTGCTCATCATAATTCTAATTATAAGTCTTATATTTTTATATTTTCTCACAAATTTATATTTTATTTCTCTTTTGTTCCTTGATTATCTAATTGTATTATCCATTAATTAATATTATTAAAAATTTTAGATGACATTTTAGTAAATTTCAATAAATATAATTTTATATTATTCTTGAAATTTAACTTGACTTTACTTTGTATGACTTTCTCCTAATTATCTCGATATTTAAATTTATCAATATTAACATTTTTCAGTCTTATTTATTTACTTAATTTTATCAAATAAATTTAAAGTGCGGATAAATCATAATATATCTATTCTCCTCTTTATACATATGTTTTTGTTTTACACTATTTTAAATTTTTTCCATTTAGTGTTTATCAATAATACAAATGTTATTATATTATTTTTTTAAATGGATGGTGTTGAATTAGTTCAAGGTTAAATAGATAAGTTCTTTTATTATATATCATAAATATATTAATAATTATAATAATTATTACTTTTATATTATTTTCAATAATCAATTTAATTAAATTCTCCTTCCAGTTTGTATTTAATATGATTCTTTTTGTTAAAATTACTACATAAGAATTTAAATTATATCTTTAAATTTTTATTTTTTTTTAAAATTATTGTTTATGTTTTTGTTTTTAGTTTTATCTATTATAATATTTTTAATTACATGATCTTATCCATATAACAAGGCCATATGAATTATTCTTCAAAAACATTCTCATCTCAAAAAATAAACTAGTCTTATCCTTTTATATATGTCACGACCCAAATTTACTAAAGGTCGTGATGGCGCCTAACATTGCTATCAGACAAACCAACGGTGAATGATTAACCAAATTACTCATTTTAGTATTTTGAAATAAAAATTTTCATTTAATTAAATAGTATGAAATAGAACTTACAGGGTAAATGATGAGATTTACGCGAATTACAATGATGAACCACCCTTAAGAACCCCCAAAATCCGGTGTCACAAGTGCATGAGCATCAACTAGGAAATATAATAAAATACAATATCTGTCTAGAATACAAATTAGACAGGATAATATAAATAGCTCTGATGGAGACTCTGCAGGTTGCGGATCGTAACATGAAATGCAGCTCACGATAAGTCCCCGCAACATCCGCGTCTCTACGCCCAAAAGACCACCATACATATATGTACCTGCACAAAAATGTGCAGCAAGTGTAGCATGAGTACGTAAATCAACACATACCCAATAAGTATCTAGCCTAACTCAGAGAAGTAGTGACGAGGGGTCGACATCGACACTTACTAGTAGTCCAATAAGACAGTTATAATAAGAAGTCAAAAACTATGGGGCAGAGTAAAAAATGAAATAAACAAGTGTAAATACATGATACAATCCTCCTCTCTATGATAGGCTCAAGCTCTCAATTAGAAATCACCTCCTCAACCGGAGCATAAATATATAATGGACCTCACCAGATAGGTCATCATAATTCATATTAGGAAGACTCATAGATACACAGACTTCTTGTTAATTATTACGCATAATTCCATAAGAATATTTTACAAAAATGCCGAGGCGTACGACCTGATCCCATCATAATCTGTGCATTGCCGAGGGTCGAACGACACAAACCATAGATGGATATATTATACTGTCGAGGCGAACAACCCGCTCCCATGAGAGTGTGGTACATAATCCTGTAGAGGTGAACGGCCCGATCCCATTAGAATAAGAAGCTTTAATGAGTCATTGACCCCACTCACGAATAAACTTGCGAGTTATAAAGTTTTAAGGAAAACCCTTTAATGAAAACACATAGTGGGGGAGAAATCGTATAAGGAGCATAATTATTCCACGGCTAGTTATGAAGCCCGCCAAATCTCTACAAAAGTAAGTCTATCACTCTAGGTAAGTACGGTCTCAAGTCGTAATTCAAAATAATGGAACTAAACGAGCAAAAATAACTCCTATAGTACAATTATAGCATGGTGTGAACCTAAGTCTACCCGAACAATAACATGAATTTAGCTACGTATGAGCTCTCGTCACCTTGTGCGTACGTAGCCCCTGCAATAAGTAACACATAACAATTACATCACCTAGGGGTAGTTTCCCCCTCACAGAGTTAGACATGAGACTTACCTCGCTCCGAAGTTCCATAACCGACTCCAACGCCTCTCTAACACCTCAAATCGATGCCCGTCTATCTAAAACTAGTCAAACAAGGTGCAAACCAATCAAAATATACTCTAATACCCATAATCAATCAATTTAAACAAATTCCCAACTCTGCTCGAAAAGTCAATAAAGTCAACCCCCAGCCTACGTGCCCGGATTCCAAAAACTTTTGAGGATAAACTTTACCCATAACATCACAAACTTAAATATATAATTTATTCCAAATTCCATGTCCAATTTCATGGTCAAGTTCCAAAAATACCAATTTCTAGGTTTTTCTTCAAAATCCTAAATTTCTACTAATTTCCAAGTTTAAAGTCATATATAAACCAAGTATTTAACTAGTAATAGGTGGGAATCACTTACCTTGTGATGGGTGACGAAAACGCTCCTCCAAAATCGCCCCTATCTCGGCTCCAATGAAAGATTGAGATAAAATGAGCCAAAACGCATTTTGGCAAACTTATATACTGCCCAGGTGACCCTTCTTTGTGTTCGTGTGAAACGCCTTGCGTTCGCGAAGGGCAAATGCCACTGCCTCAAAATTCCTCTACGCGTTCGCGTCTCCTACGCCGCGTTCGCGAACCTCAAACCCTTGCCCCTTCACGTTCGCGGTCCAAGAGCCGCGTTCGCGAAGGCCAACTTGCTCCAGGCCTAGCTCCCCCTTTCCTTCTACGCGTTCGCGATCGCCCATTTGCGTTCGCGTAGGTTCCTCATGCCCTGTTCCGCGTTTGCGACCCCTGTGTCACATTCGCGATGAACAAAAGTCAACCGCCCAAAACCCCTTCTTCGCGAAACCGGGACTTGCTTCACGTTCGTGAAGGAGAAAACTAGAATCAACAACAACAACAACCAAAAACAACCAGAATTGGTCCGAAACCACTCCGAATCACACCCGAGGCCCCTCCACATCCGATGCCAGAACCTATCAAATAACACCCGATTGACCTCAAAATTTGCACACAAGTTACATTTGACATTATGGACATATTCCAACTTCCGAAATCAAAATCCGAACCCGATATTAAAAAGTCCACTCCCGGTCAAACTTCACAAAAACCTTCAAATTTTAATTTTACATCAAATGACCCCGAAATGACCTACATAACCCGAAAACCACATCCGGACGCGCCCCTAAGACCAAAATCACCAAACGGAGCTATTCCCAGGCTCGGAATCCCAAACGGACATCGATAACATCAAAATACACTTCAACCCAAATTTATGAAATTCTTCCAATATGCTAACTTTCCATAATAAGTACTGAAGTGCTCCCAAGTCACCCAAAACCCGATCCAGACATACGTCCAAGTCCGAAATCATCATACGAAGCTATGGGGACTCAAATCCCGATTCCAAGATCGTTTACTCAAAAGTTAAACCTTAGTCAACTCTTCCAACTTAAAGCTTACGAAATGAAAATTTTCTTTCCAAATGCACTCGGAACTTCTCGAAATTCAATTCCGACCACACGTACAAGTCGTAGTACCTAAAGTGAAGCTACTCAAGGCCTCAAACCGCTGAATAATGCGCTAGAGCTCAAACAGACCGGTCGGTTCGTTACATTCTCTCCCACTTAAACATACTTTCATCCTCGAGCGTGCTAAAAACTGCTCTGGAGTTGTCCCAAATCACTGTCTAAAACGTCGTGCACCTACCCGTGCCACCATAACCTATGTGAGCACCTTTGCTTGAGCCAGACTAAAAATCCTTCCTGCTATCTTAGCTATCAAGCTTTAGAACTAAATTCCAACATCCGGAATTCTCCCCGATACTCGATTCTAACATACGAATACTGTATCAATCTCCACACGCTGAACCAACACATGATCAAGCACCCATGATGATACCATACAATGCACTGCATAAATCTTTTGCCCATGGTAATCTCTCTCCAAGCACAATAACTGCAAATTCACCGACCTGATACCCGTAGTATACCTCATAACATATATAAACCCGGTCTCAACCCTCAAAATACTGCAACGCTAAAAGAGATGCGCAAGAACTCATAGCCACCTGCCCAAACCATAAATTATGGTGTTTCTCCTCCTGACAAGAGCCGTTACCTCATTTTGAACTGAACAACGATATCTTCTCTTTAATGTACCTTATATAAATCTGATTATACTAATCCCAGATCCAATAACCTCGTCGCACCCAGTACAAGCTGCTCAGGCAATAAGCCATGTTGAACACTGCCCAAAATCTCATATGACGCCAACAATGCTCAGGCAATAGATGCTATGAACCCTTCTCAGAGAAAGGAAAACAAAATACACAAGAATAAATATATGGAACCGTAATTAACATCTCACTATTGCAGCGTGCAACTCGATCCACACATGATACTGTAGCGACGTGTAACCCGATCCAAATATAATACCGTTGCGGCGTGCAACCAGATCCAAACAACATTCCCGTGGCGGCGTGCCACCCGATCCACACATGACAATAAATGAGGAAGTACCCATCAATCCAAAATTCTCATACCTACAAAATACCCGAATATCGACCACGAGTGCAAAAATACAAACTTGGGGAGATGGATAGCACCATACGCTACAAAACCCAGGCACAACTAAGGTGCGATGAATGACCTGTATCTCGAGAGTCGTCCTGCTCATATAACACCACAAGCTACACGGGACCATATCACATGTGCAAATAATCAAGCCGTCTCACAACCCAAATGGCATAGTAGAGGGTTACATGGAATAACTAAAGATGGAAATACCATCCAATGTCCGAAGACTCCTCCATAAGAAATACTATGCTGAATGAACCTACCCAACCTGGTGTAGAGCACACATCCACATTTAGACCCATCAACGAACCTCAAGTAGATTCTAATCATATCATGCTGGGTAAATAACCTTTCAAGGACCCACACTGACCTATTCATGACACATAATAACAACCGTCAAATTCGAAACATACTCACACGGTTCACACCTAAGGAATAGAACACCTCGCATGCATCAACTCTCACATTTGTGATATTACCATAACCTCCACACTTGGTTTTAATCTGTAACAATCAAGTGACCAATATGTCACACTTATTCAAATCCCCCGTGGGGTACACTCCCACAACCTTCCGCTCATGTAGTAAGGTTCGCACATCCATACCACTAACCGTTCAAATTCTATAAAATGAATAAAAAATCCGCAAGTCAATACACAAAGCCTCTTCCACAGAACACCATCCTCAGGTGACACTAAAGAAAATGTCAGCTTACTCTGAACATCTAAATTCACTCTTGCTCATCCGAGCTCATAACATTCTATCAATACCGAACCGCAACCGTGACCTACAACTTTTAGTCCCCATGCTGCTCACTGCACCTATCATGCTGCTATACGAGATTACCAGAACTCATCATGACTCATGAACTACTAGTAAAATAAACATTTCCTTGGCTAGAAAACTTTTCACTCAGCTCATTTCAGAAGAACCAACGCAACATGCTACTGAATTCTCAAACCGTAGAAAATACAAACCTCAAGTCGTGATCTAGACCGCTATAACTCTTCCGGAATCCATTTACACAATAAAGCCATTCGAATTAAATACCTCCCAAATCAACCAAGTTGTGGTGGCGCTCAAGCCCAAGTGTATAACCACAAACTACATGTATAACTTCACGCTGAAGAAACTGATCGCTGCCACAATCATACTAATTCAACCATTACTAACCGACCCAACTTCTTCCAGTTTATTCTCGACATGTGTTACGGCCAAACACACTCACGCAAGTATACGTGGTCGTCAAGTAATAAATTAGTGAATAAAGTATCGTTCCCACGAAGACTTATGATTAACTTTTGACTAATTCAAACTCGAATAGCTTATTGATTCAAGATATTTCTAACAAAATATATAATTTTCTAAATTACTACCTAAGGACGATCAAATAATGAATTGCTAAGAACTCAACACAACACTTAAATAGTTTTGAATAACAATCAATAGGATATAATATTCCAGGGTCACGGGTCATCTAACATTCATGTTGCATTCTTAGTTTAAAATA
>AWOL01S0017037.1:132544-180152 GCA_000715115.1 Nicotiana otophora
TATTTTGCACTCCGAACACCTTAAATCGTCACACATAACTTAATTAGTCATCAAACCAATAATTACACCATGTTGGGAGTTTTAAAGATCAAATAACATCAAGAAGTGGTTAAAACATGGGTAAAGTAACATCAACACATATCGAAATATGCCAAACATCAACATGACTTAGAAATAATAATAGCTCTATTCAAATGTAACGAACCAAATCCGCACTTGTCTCGAGTGACCCGTATCACGATACCACATCGTCTTATTACTCATGAATCATCTCATATTTGCCTTACGCGCATAATAACATCTCCAACTGGTACACCCCTTTAAATAATCCCTCTACGAATCCATAAGTTTTTTTCTCCCATTGTTTCAATGCTGCACCGCAAACCGATGATAACATAGATCACTTTAAGTCCATCTCATAATCCACTACAAAAGCTCGATACTTAACCATACCACGGACTCAAAATCCTAAGGCACCACACTTAAATTTTGAATCCATTGGGACCATTGTTGAGAGTCACCCACTCTGACTTCGTCCCGAATATAATCAACTCCAAGGCTCTGCTAGCACATGAACACCCTCTCAAGAAGCACCCGACTGAATCACTTTCCTTGTACATCATATCTACACGAAGCATAAACTCTGAGTCTTCCCAAAACCTGCATATGAATCAATAAGGCCAAATATATCACACATTCCTCGAATCCTTTGCTCGAATTACCACTGATGTTTTCTTTCCTTTGTCGTAATAACCCACCAATATACCGATAACCAGAAACCGCACAAGTAGACAACCACACAATCCAATCGTAGATGGTGAGGCTTCCCCATTTAGCTTGAAGCTACAATTACATAACCCTGGAGCCCACCAAGATTCCTCCTTCCCCATTGACATTAACTAAAAGAACAATAATACATTCCAAACTCGAAGTCATGTTGCATCCAAATAAAATCCATGGACCTAGTCACCATCCACCATGAATTCCCAAATTGCTCTAAGCTTTCCTCAAGGCGCGTGGCTACCCTACCACATAACCCATATGCTACTCTGCCACTCTCCCACTTAGGTTAAACCATTTCCTTTAATCAACTTCTTGATTTCTGCTCTTCATACTTTGACCTGTTAGTAATTCAATCACTGCAAGACATCTCCCACATGTCCTTCCTCATTCTTCGCTACCCAAATGTTGCATCAGATCAAAATCTATCTCTGTAGGACATGAACTAATAAATTGCTTCCAACTCTAAGCCTCATCGAAGATCATCTTTCTCGAGCTATCAATATTAGATACACCAGTTCGATTTATTTCCGAAACTACTACACACTGCCATCCCCGACAACCGCTTCTCAGGCACTATTTCACAACACCCTGAAGGCAAAATTGAAGAAGACTAACACCGTCAAACTTTATGCATTCAAACAATGACAACGACACCACATCACAGATGAAAATTCCACCACACTCGATAATACCAAGTCTCGTTACTCCATCAACCCAAACCTGAACATTCATAGTCGGATTGCCTTTCTTATGTTGGAAATCAATGTTGAACCTCTAAATCATGTGTTGAGAAATCCCCTTTTCAAGCCGTTCACTCCCTCGACACAAAAACAAATACCCCACCATTACACCAACACTGTGCAACAACAATGTCTGAACATCATAGCAAATTGCACATAGCCTCGACCCCATAAAAAATACAGCTACTGAGCTGAAATGATAGAACATTCTTCTGTAAGAAGATGCTAATCACTTGCTCGAATGTGCAGGGAGAAACATCCTGCTCCAGGTCTGTCGTACCACTACAACTCCTCGATCCCAACTGACACGAGTGCCCAATACCGTACAAGAATAAATAGGAAGGAGATAAAGACATAATCCTCGAAGGAATCAAATCGCCCGATGAGAAATCAAGAAGGGAAGTGCTCTTAAGAGCCCTATAGCCTTACGAAGATAAGTACAGATATCTCCGTACCGATCTGCAAAACTCTACTAGACTTGCTCATGCCTTGTGAGACCCAAGTGATACTAATGCTCTGATACCAAGCTTTTACGACCCAAATCCACTAAAGGTCGTGATGGCGCCTAACACTACCATCAAGCAAGCCAACGGTGAATGATTAACCTAATTACTCATTTTAGTATTTTGAAATAAAAATTCTCATTTAATTAAATAATATGAAATAGAACTTATAGGGTAAATGATGAGATTTACGCGAATTACAATCATAAACCACCCTTAGGAACCCCCAAAACCCGGTGTCACAAGTGCATGAGCATCAACTAGGAAATGTGCAGCAAGTGTAGCATGAGTATGTAAATCAACACATACCCAATAAGTATCTAGCCTAACCCAGAGAAGTAGTGACGAGGGGTCGACATCGACACTTACTAGTGGTCCAATAAGACAGTTATAATAAGAAGTAAACAAATATGGGGCAGAGTAAAAAAATGAAATAAACAAGTGTAAATACATGATACGATCCTCCTCTCTACGATAGGCTCAAGCTCTCAATTAGAAATCACCTCCTCAGCCGGAGCATAAATATATAATGGACCTCACCAGATAGGTCATCATAATTCATATTAGGAAGACTCATAGATACACAGACTTCTTGTCAATTATTACGCATAATTCCATGAGAGTATTTTACAAAATTACCAAGTCGTACGGCCCGATCCCATCATAATCTGTGCCTTGCCGAGGGTCGAAAGGCTCAAACCATAGATGCATCTATTATACTGACGAGGCGAGCGACCCGCTCCCATGAGAGTATGGTACATAATCAATCCGAGGCGAATGACTCGATCCCATTAGAATAAGAAGCTTTAATGGGTCATTGACCCCACTCATGAATAGACGTGTGAGTTATATATTGTTAAGGAAAACCCTTCAATGAAAACACATATCGGGGGAAAGATTCGTATAAGCAGTACAATTATTCCACGGCTAGTCATGATCCCATCAAATCTCTACAAAAGAAAGTCTATCACTCTACGCAAGTCTGGTCTCAAGTCGTAATTCGAAAGAAAGAAATTAAACAAGCAAAAATAACCCATACAGTACAATTATAACATGGTGTGAACCTAAGTCTACCCGGACAATAACATGAATTTAGCTATGTACGGACTCTCGTTACCTTGTGCGTACGTAGCCCCCGTAATAAGTAACACATAACAATTACATTACTTAGGGGTAGTTTCCCCCTCACAGAGTTAGACAAGAGACTTACCTCGCTCCGAAGTTCCATAACCGGCTCCAAGGCCTCTCTAACACCTCAAACCGATGCCCGTCGATCTAAAACTAGTCAAACAAGGTTCAAACTAATAAAAATATACTCTAATACCCATAATCAATCCATTTAAACAAATTTCCAACTCCACTCGAAAAGTCAATAAAGTCAACCCTCGGCCCACGTGCCCGGATTCTGAAAATATTTGAAGATAAACTTTACCCATAACACCACGAACTCAGATATATAATTTATTCCAAATTTCATGTCCAATTTCATGGTCAAGTTCCTAAAATACCAATTTTTAGGGTTTTCTTCAAAATCCTAAATTTCTACGAATTTCCATGTTTAAAGTCATATATAAACCAAGTATTTAATTTGTAATTGGTGGGAATCACTTATCTTGTGATGGGTGACGAAAAAGCTCCTCCAAAATGCCCCCTTGCTCGGCTCCCATGGAAGATTGAGATAAAATGAGCCAAAACGCGTTTTGGCAAACTTATACACTGCCCAGGCGACCCTTCTTTGCGTTCGCGTGAAACGCCTCGCGTTCGCGAAGGCCAAATGCCACTGCCTCAAAATTCCTCTTCGCGTTCGCGTCTCCTACGCCGCGTTCGCGAATCTCAGACCCCTGACCCTTCACGTTCGCGGTCCAAGAGCCGCGTTCAGGAAGGCCAACCTGCTCCAGGCCCAACTCCCCCTTTCCTTCTACACGTTCGGGATCGCCCCTTCGCGTTCGCGTAGGTTCCTCAGGCCCTTCTCCGCGTTCGCGACCTCTATGTCGCGTTCGCGATGAACAAAAATCAACCACCCAAAATCCTTCTTCGCGAATGCGGGACTCCCTTCGCGTATGACAAAACCAGAACCAGCAACAGCAACAGCAACAGCCAAAACAATCAGAATTGGTCCGAAACCACTCCGAATCACACCCGAGGCCCCAGGGACCCAATCCAATCACACCAACAAGTCCCGAAACATAGCACGAACCTGATCAAGACTTCAAATCATACCAAATAACATCAAAACTATGAATTGTGTATCGATTCAAGACTAATGAACTTTTGAACTTCTAACCTCCACATCCGATGCTAGAACCTATCAAATCATGCCGGATTGACCTCAAATTTTGCACACAAGTCACATTTGGAGTTACATACCTACTACAACTTCCAAAATTGAAATTCGAACCAGATATAAAAAAGTCCACTCCCAGTCAAACTTCACCAAAATCTCCAAATTCCATGTTTTCGTCAAATGACCCCGAAATGACATACATACCCCGAAATCCACATCTGGACGCGCCCCTAAGACCATAATCACCAAACGGAGCTATTCCCAAGCTCGGAATCCCAAACGAACATCGATAACATCAAAATACACTTCAACCCAAATTTATGAAATTCTTCCATTATGCTAACTTTCCATAATAAGCACTGAAGTGCTCCCAGGTCATCCAAAACCCGATCCAGACATACGTCTAAGTCCGAAATCATCATACAAACCTAGTGGGACTTTTAAATTCTGATTCCAAGATCGTTTACGCAAAAGTCAAACCTTAGTCAACTCTTCCAACTTAAAGCTTACGAAATGAGAATTTTCTTTCCAAATCAACTCCGAACTTTCCGAAATGCAATTCCCACCACACGTACAAGTCATAATATCTGAAGTGAAGCTACCCAATTCCTCAAATCTCTGAATGACGCGCTAAAACTCAAAACGACCAGTCGGGTCGTTACAATATATCTCTAAACTGAAGTTATTTATTTATATAGTTTTTTTCCTTTTTTTTAAAAAATATATAGATATTTAATTATTTTTAATTCAAATTCAAGAAGAATAATCCTTGTTCTCTTTAACTGTCTGATTTATTGTGATTGAGGTATGTTTTGTTAGCTTGTGCATAACACTAGATTATTATGATCCTAACAAGTGATATCAAAGCGAGGTTGAAAATAGGTCCAAGGCAGGTTCAGTTCTAACCGCAACCTATTTGATGATAATGAAGACTTTAGTTTGAGAAATTTAACAGTTTCGAGATAAAGGATTTGTGGTGGATATTTGAAGGTTATGTGAAGAAGGTGGATCAAGTTTATTTTGTCAGAAAATTCAAGCAAAAAGGGAGATTATTAGAAGTCCAAAACCCTTTCCTCCAAGAAAAAAAGACTAGCTAAATATGAGAGTTTTATAATTTTCTTTAAAAATGATAAAAATCAATTATGGTAAATATGTTGCCCTTATATATATATATTCACGACATGGATATTCAACCTCGGGGCCGTGATGCCACCTAACGTCTACTTGCTAGGCAATCCAACATTAGATAACCAATTTAACATTTTAACAGTTTAAAATAGAATAATAACAATTATTAACGATAAATAACCTATAACACATGAATAATCCCATAACATAACACAATATATTTTAATCCAGAAATCTAGAGTCACCGGTAAATGAGCAACTAGAAGCCAACAAGTATGGTTTGAAATAAATATAACTGTTCGCAATGAGATAAACAATAAAGATAGAAATGGATGCGGACTTCAGGGACTGCGAATGCCAACAACTCTACTTCAAGTCTCCAATATAGATATGATCCGAGTAGAAACACCATTAGACACCATTGGGACCAACACCAATAACTGCACAAGAAATACAGAAGTGTAGCATGAGTAAAACTAACTCAATGTACTCCGTAAGCGTCGAGCCTAATCCCTACGAGGTAGTGACGAGGCTATGACAAGACACCTATGTAAATCCTATACAAGTATATACATAAAGCAACAAAATAACAAGTATGAAAATTAAAATATTAACTGGGATGGGACATGTAGAAAGGGGAGTACAATAAGAATGGCAAGTAAAAAATCACCCAATAGCCTTTTCCCTAAAACAACAACAATACAACCAATTAAGTCGTCAATCCAGAAATCAAATAAAGCAATGAAATCAACAATGGCAAGACATACCCTTCATGCTTTTACTCTCATCCTTACCATATATTATCATAAATGAAATGTCATGACATCACTCTTCATGATTTTACTATTAGCTTCACATGATGTGATAAATGATAATAAGCAATCAAATGCACGACATCACCCTTCGTGCTTCCTCACAATCTCTTAAATAAATGATATTGTATGCAAATAAGGCACGACAACACCCTTCGTGCTTCTCAATCTTTCTCACCAAGCAACAACATCAATTCAAATAGCACAACAAAGTGGGAAGAATTTTCAATTCAATCACAATGTAATGATAACTCAACTCAACTTTCAAAGTTCTAACAACTTCAAAATAAACAATAGATATGAGTGCGAATAATTAAAGGAGTAATTATCTAACTACGACATGAAAAACATAGTCATTGAAACAACATAATACAAATGAACAACTTCCACCCACATTCTTTAACCCAATGACAACTCATATATACTCGTCACCTTACATATACGCCGTCCCCACACATAATCCACATAGCAAATAGACCATCTAGTCCTAATTCCCTCAAGTCAAGGTTAACCACGACACTTGCCTCACTCCACAACCAAATCAATCAACCAACCACGATCTTGCCTTTTGAACAAGCCTCCAAACCAACCAAATATAACCAATTATCAATCAAACAATTCAAAATAAGTTTCAAAAACTACTCACGAGTGAAAAAGATTCAATCTTTAATGAATTTGAAAAAGTCAACAAAAGTCAACCCTAGGCCCGCTTGATCAAAACTCAAAATTCAGACCAAAACTCGATTACCCATTCACCCCCGAGACCGATTATGTGATTTGTCGACCACAATTTGAGGTCTAAATCTCAATTTTACAAAATCTTCAATTTCTACCAAAATCCCTAGTGTTTACCATAAAAATCTTAGATTTGATTTTGAAAACACATGAAAAGTATTGGGTAATTGAAAGAAAATGGATTGAAGTTCCTAACCAATGAATTTGGAAAGAAATATTTCGGAAAAAAAGGCCTCCAAAGTATTTAGGGTTAAGAAATGGTGTAAAATGAGCTAAGTCGAGATTTTCACTTCTTTTACCCAGTTGCGGATGTCGCAATTGCGAACTCTTCTTCGCAATTGCGACCATCGCAAATGCGAAACAAAGGTCGCAAATGTGAACCTTGTATCAGAATCCCAAATGTCGCAAAAATGTCAAAATGTTCGCAAATGCGAACATCCCCCCTTCACAAATGCACTAAAAGCTTCGCAAATGCGAAGCTGACTCAAATACGAACTTGTGTTTGTAAAAGCGAGGCTCGCAATTGCGAGCTAGGCCTCGCAATTGCGGGATCTACATCAGACACCAGAAGCAAACACTACACCAGCAGTCCTCAAGCTCATCCAAAACTCATCCAAATCTCACCAGAGCCCCCCGGGCTCCAAATCAAACATGCACACAAGTCTAAAAATATCATACGAACTGTAGAATTGCAACTAAGTGTCCGAATCCTATCGAGCCAACTCCGAATTGCACTAAACTTTGCGGGCAAGTTTCAAATAGTAAAACAGACCTATATCAAGTCCCAAAATCAAAATCTGAACCCAATAGACACAAAGTCAACCTACGATCAAACCTAGGAAGTTTCCAAACTTTCAAATTGCTAATTTTCGGCAAAACAAGCCAAAACAACCTAGGGACTTCCGAATTCAATTTCGGGCGCTTAAGTTCGAAATCACAATACGAACCTACTTGAATCATCAAAATATTGATCCAGGGTCGTTTATATAAAATGTTGACCATAGTTAGCACAAGTTATTTTTAAAGCCAAAAATCATATTTTCTTCAAATGTTTAAGTAAATATTTTCCAGAAAAAGATACGGGTTGTGCATGTGAATCAAGAAACATCAATTGAACCTAATAGAGGTCTTGGAGCGTGAAAATAAGGGTTAGGACTCAAAACGACCTATCAGGTAGTCACATTCTCCAGCTTTAAAAGAATTGTTCGTCCTCGATCGGACATAGTAAAGTACCTGGACTGGTAAAAAGGTGTGGGTATATACTTCGCATGTAGGACTTGGACTTCCACGTAGCTACCTCGATCGGATGACCTATCCATTGCACTTTTACAGAAAGAAAACTTTTAGACCTCAACTTCTGAACTTGCCGGGCTAGAATAGCTACCGGCTCCTCCTCCTAGGCTAAATTCTCATCAAGCTGAACCATGTTGAAGTCCAAAACATGTGAGCTGTCCTCATGGTACTTTCGAAGCATGGAAACAAGGAATATCAGATGTTCTCCGGATAGGTTAGGTAGTAATGCAAGTCTATAGGCTACCTCACCAACTCTCTTAAGGATCTCAAAAGGACCAAGATACCTAAGGCTCAACTTGACCTTCTTCCCGAACCTTATCTCACCCTTAATGGGTGAAAATCTAAGAAAAACCCTCTCTCTCACCATATAAGCTATACCCCAAACCTTCCATTCTGCATAACTTTTCTGCCTAAACTGAGTTGTATGAAGTCGTTCCTAAATCACCTTAACCTTCTCCATAGCATCACCGACCAGATCAGTGCCCAATAACCTAGCTTCTCCGGACTCAAACCAACTAATTGGAGAACAATCATTGCCTCCCTATACTCATACGATACCATCTGAATACTCAACTGGTAACTATTATTGTAGGCAAACTCTACAAGAGGTAAGAACTGGTCCCATGAACCTCCAAAATCCGTAACATAGGCGCATAACATGTCCTCCAAGATTTGAATGTTGCGCTCAGACTGTCCGTCCATCTGAGGATGAAATGATGTGCTCAGCTCAACCCACGTGCCCAACTCACGGTGCTCGTCTTTCCAAAAATACAATGTGAATTGCGTGCCTCGATCCGAAATGATGGAAATGGGCATGCCGTGCAGGCGGATAATCTCCTAAATGCAAAGCCGAGCCAACCGCTCTAAAGAATAGGAAGTCGCCACCTGAATCAAGTGGGAGGACTTAGTCAATCGGTCCACAATAACCCAGACTGTATCATACTTCTTCAAGGTTAGTGGAAAGCCTACCACAAAATTCATAGTGATGTGCCCCCACTTCTACTCTGTTATCTCCAATATCTGAGTCAATCCACCCAGTTTTTGATGTTCATACTTCACCTGTTGACAATTCAAACACCAAGATATATAAGCAACAATGTCTTTCTTCATTCGTTTCCACAAATAGTATTGTTTCAAATCATGATACATCTCCGTGACACCTAGGTGAATAGAATAGAACAAACTGTGTGCCCCCTAAAGGATCAAATCTCTCAACCCATCAACATTTGGAATACAAATCTGGCTCTGAAGCCGCATAACACCATCATATCCAATCACAAACTTCTTAGCACCTCTCTGCTGCATTGTATCCCTCAACACTAACAAGTGAGGATCATCAAACTGGCGAGCCTTGATACACTCTAACAAAAAAGACTGGTCCATAACACAAGCAAGAAGCCTACTGGTCTCCGAAACATCCAATCTCACAAACCGGTTGGCTAAAGCCTGAACATTCATGGCTAGGGGATTCTCTGCTACCAGTAGATATTCCAAACTACCCATACTCTGTGCCTTCCTACTCAATGCATCAACCGCTACATTGGCCTTCCTCGGATGATATAATATGATAATATCATAGTCTTTCAATTACTCTAACTATCTGCGCTGCCACAAATTAAGGTCTTTCTCTTGAACATGTGTTGGGGACTCCAATGGTCGGTACAAAACTCACAATGAACGCCATATAAATAGTGCCTCCAAATCTTTAGCGCGTGAACAATGGCTGCCAACACTAAGTCATGAACATGGTAATTCTTCTCATGAACCTTCAACGACCAAGACACGTAGGTAATCACCCTACCATCCCGCATCAATACCGCGCCAAGCCCAATACGCGATGCATCATAATACATAGTGTAAGATACTACACCTATAGGCAATACCAACACTGGGACTATAGTCAATGTTGTCTTGAGCTTCTGAAAGCTCAACTCACACTCGTCAGACCATCTGAATAAAGTACCCTTATGGGTCAACTTGGTCAATAAGGTTGAGATAGATGAAAACCACTCCACGAACCAACGATAATAACTTGCCAAACATAGAGAGCTATGAATACCTGTAGCTGAAGTAGGTCTAGGCCAGTTTTGAACTACCTCAATCTTCTTAGGATCCACTTTATTGCCCTTGGATGATAACACATGGCACAAAAAGGCAACCGAGTCCAACCAGATCTCACACTTTAAAAACTTGGCATATAACTGACTATCTCTCAAGGTCTGAAGTACGACCCGAAGATGCTGCTCATGCTCCTCTCGACTTCGGGAGTAAACAAAAATATCATCAATGAAGACGATCGCAAAAGAATCCAAATAGGGTTTGAACATCCGATTCATCAAATCCATAAATGATGCTGGGGCTTTAGTCAAACCAAATGACAATACTAAGAACTCATAATGACTATACCGAGTCCCAAATGCTATCTTAGGTATATCCGATGCCCTAATATTCAAATGATGGTAGCCAGATCTCAAGTCAATCTTCAAAAATACTTTGGCACTCTGAAGCTGATCAAATAAGTTATCAATCCTCGACTAAGGATACTTGTTATTGCTAGTGATTTTGTTCAACTTGTAATAGTCTATACACATACTCATCGTTCCATCCTTCTCTTTCACAAATAACACCGGTTCACCCAAGGCGAGACGCTCGGTCTAATGAATCCATTATTAAGCAAATCCTGCAATTGCTCCTTCAATTCCTTCAACTCAACTGGGGCCATACGATATGGTGGAATGGAAATGGGATGAGTACTTGGAGCGAAGTCAATACAGAAGTCGATATTCCTGTCGGGTGGAATCCCTGGAAAATATGTAGGGAACACCTCTAAAAACTCACGTACAACTAGTACTGAATCCATGGATGGAGCCTTCGCACTAGGATCACGTATATAGGCCGAATATGCCAGACACCCCTTATCGACCATACACCGAGCCTTCACATAAGATATAACCCTGCTAGTAGAATGGCAAGGAGTCCCCCTCCCTGATCGGGGTAACCCCGACACGGTTAAGGTCACCGTCTTGGTGTGATAGTCCGAAATAGCATGATAAGGTGACAACCAATCCATGCCCAAGATAACATCAAAGTCCACCATATCAAGAAGTAGAAGATCTACCCTAATCTTAAAGCTCCCAATAAAAATCACACACGAGAGATAAACATGATCTACCACAATAGAATCTCCCATAGGCATGGACACATTGTGAGCACCTAATTTTTGACCGTGCTTGAATTTTTTCCACTCATCTCACCAATACCTCACTTCTCACTCCATATTTCCCGCTCTCATCTTCCCACGTGTGTCCCCACTCCACTTCTCTTTATCCCCCATACTTTGTCCCCACTCTACTTTTCCTTGTCCCCCATATTTGTCCCCAATGCTTGTCACCCATTCTTGTCCCCCACTCACAACCCCCCACATGTACCTCCTAGAAAAGAAGACGGATGCCCCTCATATTTAGGGCGAACCCTAGGAACCTTATGTTTTTTTTCTACACTGAAGACTCCTAACAACGCCTCCCCTCCCCCTCTTCAGATTTTACATTCTTCCTTCTCTCAACTTAAAAAGAGGCACACATATACATAGATAAGGGAAAAACATACAAAAACGTAGCTCACAAAATGCACTCGTAGACCGTTTATTCAACGAGGTAAGAGTTAAAGTTCGAAGCTTTCCGGTTCTAGGTCGCCGGCTGGAGATTTCCGTTTGAGGTCCTGTTTCCTGTTCACTACCAAGTTTCTCTAGACAAAGAATGTCCTTTTGATAGCTTCATTTGAGGTCCAGTTCTATACTGTTTCATTTTTTTTCGTGAATTACAATATGACATCGTTTCTTCTGAGTTATTATGTGCCTTTTCTTTCCATCGTGATCTGAAATTTTAATGCCTTATTTATCTATCTTCACTTTTTAATTTTATAAAAAATGAGCCCGAATTTGGATGGTTTATTATCATTGCTCCTTTTGATTATTAGTTTTTATACTGTTTAGTTGTATTCGTCATCTAGATAAGTTTAATGGCTAATTAGAAATTTTGACTTATGTTGCAAAGTTCCAATAATGATAAGTAGGATGCCAATTAAGTTTTAATATACTATGGGAAGTCCTCGTTGTTGGTTAATGAGTCTACGTGGTGGCATGTTTTAGTTTCTGATTGAAAGGTCCAAATTTGCTAAGATTCAAATGATTAGATATCAAGATAATTTCAAGATATATTATGTTAGTAGTATGTTAAGTTACAAGTAGTTTTAGGGTTGAATAACTCATTAGAACAGGTAGCTAAAATCTTACACCCTTCCCCAATAATTTCCATAAACTTTTAGACTCAAAATAATCTCAAATTAATTTAGAAAAAAACAATTCAAGCGGCGCTAGTTGCTTTGGGCGCGCTTTAAATAATTAAATATCATGGCTATGAGTACGGTTCTCATGACATAACTTTGATACATAACCCCTAATACAAGTGCGCGTTCACGCTACTTGACCAATTAACTTGGAATAACAATAACTGTGTTATTAATTGTATACACGTACGCGTGACATGATTATTGACACGCCAAATAAAATAAGTACACGTACACGTGACTTATTTCGAGATAATTACTTAATTACAAATAGCAAGCAATTAAAAGTGGTAAAAGGTCTGAAACATGTAATAATCAAATAATATAAGCCAAAAATAGTCAATCAAGCGACCGTGCTAGAACCATGGGACTCAGAAAATGCCTTACACCTTCTCCCAAGTCAATAGCCCAGAACTTTATTTTCGCAGACCAATAATAATAGAGTCAAACCTTCTTTTGATTAGGGATTCAAATAAAAGGTGACTTGGAACACCAAAACAAAAACTCAATTCCAAGTGGCGACTCTGTAAATAAAATAATCCCTACTCAAGTTTGTCACTTTAATTGGAAAAACTCTTCAACCCACAACAATTCATAGCTTATATCTTTTGTGGGGTAGAAAAAGGGTGTGACAACTCTGGCGACTCCGTTGGGGATTCTCAAGACTTTGAGCTTGTGCATGTTGACTTTTATTTGGGTTTATTAATTTTGTATATACTGTGATTTTTTAGGCCTAATGTGCTACTTGCGTGCTCTTTACCGCTTTGATATTATTGGACTGCATTATAAATGGTCTTGTTGCGCACCCCCTCAGAGTCTTCTGAATACAACCTCGGGAATCGCGGATACGCGCCCCATTCATTTTGAGATAAAGCCGATGGGCCTGGGCTCCCAATGAAGGATTATTAGTCACCCATATTTAAGAACGAGGAGGGTCCAGTAGTTATGCCGGAGAAGTATTCCTCCCGGTACGCTACCCTTCCCAACTCGGGTTGTCCGCTCGTTTTATGGCCAGTCTAGATACACCTTATCCCCTAGGAGTTTTAAAACCTAGAAGAACAAGCCATATGCCTGGTTATCCCTAGTAGGATCGTTTTGTTACATCATGTGCATTTGACTTAGAGAAGTTCGGCACAGGGCCGGGTCCGTATAAGACAAGTATCCTTTTAGAGACCAATATGTTCTCCTAGTTTGGTACAAATAATATTTTTTACTAAGATTTTGTAGTAGTCTGGCGTGCGGTGTAAAGATTAATTTTTATAAAAATCAAAAAGAGAAATAGTCGGTTTGACCGAACTACGCGGGTCTAATTCTCACCGGATTTGAGATACGTAGGCAAACCTCATCGGTTCCGGCCCCTAATTTTCAATTTTTTTTCTCTTTCCTTCATTCCTTCTTAGAATTCTTTCTTTAGAAAATTTAAAAAAGAAAATCAAATCAAAAATATTTTCTTTCGAAAATTCTAAAAAAATAAAACACATAAAACAATCAAAGTCCAAAAATATTTTTTCTTTATTCTTAAAGAATTTTCCTTTCAAAACTTCCAATAAAAAAAAAAAAAACAAAAACAAAAAAAGAACAAAAACAAAGAACAAAAATATTTTCCTTGTTAGGAGTTTTTGTGGTATGTTTTGTATATGAAAAGAAAAAATAAAAATAAAATATAAAGGAAAAAAGAGTTAGTTTATTTACTTTAATCCTGATCTTTTCATGAACTACGTAATGATCTAATTCACGCGACGTCATGGTATGTAGGCAATCTCCATCGGATTCGATCATAGCCATAAACAAATTGAGTGAAAAAAATCGAAAATAACAATTGAGTGAAAAAGAAAGAAAAGAGTGACAAAAAATAACAGAGAAAAACAAAGAACGAGCTTTCCGAGATGGAATCAGTTCACCCATGTTGGTGAATCATACTCGAGCTTGTTCCAAAAGCTAGTTAGGCTAGGTCTACAGCGACCAGTAGCCCCGAACCAGTCAAACCCCGAGTTACCCCCCCATCGGGCTAATGCTAGATGTAAATACCACTATGGAGCAGTGAGACATGATACTGAAGACTGTTAGACTCTTAAGAGAGCAGTGGAAGACCTCATCAAGGTCAAGGCAATATTTCTTAGGGATGAAGATCCCCCTAATATGACGAATAATCATCTGCCTACTCACATCAATGGGCCAGTAATCAGAATGATCCGTGAAGATGAGAAATTTGATCAAGCACTGAAGGCCATGATAGCCATTGTCGAGACAGAAGAGAAACCTAAAATCGGGCGCCAAACCTGAAAAGTTCTCTGTCATATGGGAGTCTCGGTAATCGGTCTTGCTATCTTTTCTGCGTCTGAATTATTTCAGGGTCTAATCCGAATATTTTACTTCACTGCTTTGCTTTCTGATGTAAACCCTTATATCTTTAAAAATAAAAATAATATAAAAAATCAAACGTAATTAATATTTCATTGTCGAGGAATGTTTCTTTTCTTAATCTTGTCACTTTTCTCATTCTCTTTTCAGTTTTGTTAATGCAAATTTTAATGACATGATATGCTTGCAGACTTCATGCCCAGATCCTAAAACACTGTCAGACCCCGAAATAATGGATCAAGAAACAAAATATTTTGAAGACAAGGCTTGTAAGAAAATAAATAGAAAATTGGAACGAAGTTCCCTCTCTTCGGATCATTCTTGAAGCCTGGATTGAGGATAAAGATTGGGTCAAGAACCGATTGAAATAATTGACACTGATTGATAAAAAATGATTGGCCGCAATTTTCCATGGGCAGTTGTACCAACAAAGAATGGACCGTGTCTACAACAAGAAAGTGCGGCCCAAGAAATTTGAAATAGGACAACTCATTCTGAGACGTATCCTCCCACCTCATGAAGAAGCTAAAGGAAAATTGGCTCCAAATTGGAAAGGTACATACATTGTAACGAGAGTACTGCAAAAGAGAGTGTTGTACCTGGGAAGCAAAGAAGGAAATGTCCCTGAAACAACCGTCAACGCAGATGCCGTCAAAAAGTACTATGTTTGACCCTCTATGTAGCATTAATGTTATTTGATTGGGATGACGAAGGCTTTCATTCTCGCTATCCAAACACCATCAACCCTTTGCTAACCCTTTTGAGCTAGTTACCTTTATTTGATTACCCCCTTTGTAACCTGAAGATGTTATTTTAAAAAACAGAACAGAAAAAGAAGAAAAACAAAACAAAGAAAAAAAAAGAAGAAAAAGAAAAATAAAAGAAAATCAAAATAGTTCATGTCATTAAACTAGGTTTGACTTGATTCCGAAAGGATACGGAGGCAACCTCTCTCTGCGATTCAGTCACACCAAAACAAAAATTCACATTCCCCAAAAGTGAAAATTGGGGCTAATGTTAAAAATGGTTCGGCGATGGTTTCACCTGAAAGGTCCCAAAGTTGTAATTCAATCCAAATTCTTTTTACCCAAATCCTTTTCAAGTCCTTCCGATCAATCAACGAGAATGTCCAAGAATTAAAGGATACAGTCATTTGGATCTGATGCAACCAAAATGAGAGAAATATAATGAGAGAGTCTTATTGGTGAAAACACTCACGGGCACCATAGGGTGAAGGCGAGCAGAGAAAATGAAAATGAGAGAGTCTTATAGTGAAAACCCAAATGGGAACCATAAGGCGACGATGAGTAGAGAAATGATAGAGGCCAGTTAGCGAAAACCCGCAAAGGGTGCTACTAGCCAAATGAGGGTCTTTGATACTTCGGTATGAGTACAACCAAGACAGTTTCAAGATGAACATTTACGACGGATTTTGAGAAATAGACAGCTCAGACGGATCAAGCGTCCAGTCCAAAATATATGTCATGATTCATTGAAGTCGGCACATACCTCCAGATAAGTCTCCCTATTCCTCTCCCCCGAAAGGGGCACCTTTTTTTTTAGACACAATTCCTTTTTCACTTTCAATTGCTTTTGTATATATTTCTTTGAGTCCCTTTCCGGTATATTCTTGCATCAAAAGCAAAGAAAAGAAATGGATGCAAAACTGACTACAGTTTCCCTGTAATACCAAGCATAATTTGGGGCATATATGACATTAATGAAGGCACGAGTTCATCTGTGATCTCTTTTGATAAGACGAGCAAAACATATCAAAGAAACTGAAAAGTTCACCTAAGCAAGACTTGCTTCGTGGGAAAAGTTGATAAGAACTACAGACACGAACTGGTACTAGGTGCAAGACAACTAAGTTCGATTTTAAAGGAAATTTGCCTTGCCTTAGGGACAACGGTTAGCGATGCCATGGACGTCCGAATATGAAATAGTCGGGGGAAACGCTGGAGAGCCAAGGTCTCTAGGAAGCTATACAGAGTATCCAAGCATCTCAGTACCATACTGGAAGAATTAGTTCTTCTACAGCAGTGGTTGTGACTTCAATATACTTAGGGCATCAAGGCCGCAAAACAACCACCACTTTGAAAACTCACAGTTTTTCTTTGTTTGAAGCAGGAATAAAGCAATGCATAATGGCGATTCTCAAAGGATGAATATCACCAAAGGTTAGTCCCTCAAAATCTCCATTTTATTGTATTTTATTTTTAGCATGCATCACTACTGTCAATACCTCTCATTTTTGTAACTTAACCCAGGTAGAACCTTCTCGCCTAGGGGGATCCAACTCATATTTCAGGGTAGAAGTACTCTTCGCCTAGGTTATTTTTACGTAGCTTAACCCAGGCAGAACCTTTTCACCTAGGGGGATCCAGATCATATTTCTGAGAAGAAGTACTCTTCGCCCATGCTTGCTTTTCGTAGCTTAACCCGGGTAGAACATTTTCACCTAGGGGGATCCAGCTCATATTTTCGGGCAGAAGTACTCTTCGCCCACGTTCGCTTTTTCTAGCTTAATCTAGGTAGAAGTACTCTTCGCCCAAGTTTGCTTTTCATAGCTTAATTGGGTAGAACATTTTCATCTAGGGGGATCCAACTCATATTTCCGGGCAGAAGTACTCTTCGCCCAGGTTTGCTTTTTGTAGCTTAATCCGGGTAGAAGTACTCTTTGTTCAGGCTTGATTTTCAGAGTTTAACCGGGTAGAACCTTTTCGCCAAGGGGATTCAACAGTTTTTAAGCAATACAGGGCACCAGCCCTTGGTTACATTTCCTTTCCAGTAATATATGGCGCCAACACTTGGTTTTATTTTTTTCCAATAATACATGGCGCCAACCCCTGGTTACATTTCCTTTTCAGTAATATAGGGCGCCAACCCCTTGTTACATTTCCCTTTCAATAATACAGGGATCCAACCCTTGGTTACATTTCCTTTCCAGTAATACAGGGCACCATCCCCTGGTTACATTTCCTTTCCAGTAATACAGGGCACCATCCCCTGGTTACATTTCCTTTTGAGTAATACATGGCGCCAACCCCTGGTTATATTTCCTTTCCAGTAATACAGGGCGCCAACCACTGGTTACATTTCCCTTCCAGTAATACAGGGCGCCAACCACTGGTTACATTTCCCTTCCAGTAATACAGGGCGCCAACCCCTGGTTATATTTCCTTTTTCAGTAATATAGGGCGCCATCCCCTGGTTACATTTCTTTTTCAGTAATACAGGGTGCCAACCCCTGGTCACATTTCCTTTTCAGTAATACAGGGGACCAACCCCTGGTTCCATTTCCTCTTTAGTAATACAGGGCACCAACCCCTGGTTACATTTCCTTCTCAGTAATACAGGGCACCATCCCCTGATTACATTTCTTTACCAGTATAGGACACACCAGTCCCTGATCTCCTTACCAGTATAGGGTACACCAATCCCTAGCTGTGTTCTCCAACATAGGGTACACCACTCCCTGATACCATTGCCAATATAGGGTATCCTATTCCCTGACCACATTTTCCCAACATAAGGTACATCAATCCTTAGTTGAGACATTCATTTGGGATAATAAAGGAATACTATCCAAAAAAAACATTATGACCTTTTTCAGGGTACACCATTACCGATATTTTATTGCTTTTAATAAAGAAGTAGTTTAGAATTTTATTACCATAACTCACAAAATTTTTCCAGTGAAATTTGGGGCAGAAAAATTTTGTTTGTTTGTTTGTTGTGGTGTCTGAGTAGGTTTTATCTCGAGGCACAAGGTTCGAGATGAAAAAAATAAGAAGTCTCAATCTAAAATAAATGAATAAAAATAGAGAGAAGTGAATCCCAAATGCATAAGCAGGTGGAAAGGATATGGACTGCTCAAGACGACTAAAGTTACAAGCTTTACATTTCCCGTTTTGGTCAGAAGAAGTCGTAGAAGAATGAACTAGCACCTGCAGCTAGCACGAATCAAGGTTCAGATCAGAGTCTGCATGAAGAACCAGTCAAGACTCAAGATCAAATTTTAGAAGCCTTATAGATAGGAATCTTGTAACTCATAGCTGATAGGTTTGTTTAGTTTCTTTTGATTTTGATGTAATAATTGGACTACAGACCGGAGCCTCGACGGAACCTCACTTGACTCTCCAACTCAGCATTCCATCATTTTTCTTGAACTACACGTGGCGTAATTTTCTTATAACCCGGGATATGTGGGTTGTCCATAACTAAGACTCGGTCGCACTCTTTTCTCTTATCTCTTCCCTTTTGAATAATGGTATGGCCAAAAATTAGTCATATCGCTCATCTTTTCTTTGCTGAAAACTCTTCATGTTTCCATGCAAAGAGGGGCATGCTGCGAGCACCTAATTTTTTACCGTGCTTGAACTTCTCCCACTCATCTCACCAATACCTCACTTCTCACTCCATCTTTTCCGCTCCCATCTTCCCACACGTGTACCTACTCCACTTCTCTTTGTCCCCACTCCACTTTCCCTTGTACCCCACTCACAATCCCCCCACATGTCCATTCTAGAAAAGAAGACGGATGCCCTTTATTTTTAGGGCGAACCCTAGCAACCTTCTATTTTATCTTTCTACACAGAAGACTCCTAACAATGCCTCCCCCCTTCTGATTTTATATTCTTCCTTCTCTCAACTTAAAAAGATGCATGCATATACAAAGATAGGGGGAAAACATACAAAAACGTAGCTCACAAAATGCACTCGTAGACCGTTTATTCAGCGAGGTAAGAGTTAAAGTTCGAAGCTTTCTGGTTCGAGGTCGCCGGTTGGAGATTTCAGTTTGAGGTCCTGTTTCCTGTTCACTGCCCAGTTTCTCTAGACAAAAAATGTCCTTTTTATAGCTTCATTTGAGGTCCAATTCTATACTGTTTCATTTTTTTTTCGTGAATTAAAATATGACATCGTTGCTTCTGAGTTATTATGTGCCTTTTCTTTCCATCGCGATCTGAAATTTTAATGCCTTATTTATTTATCTTCATTTTTTGACTTTATAAAACATGAGCCCGAATTTGGATAGTTTATTATCATTGCTCCTTTTGATTATTAGTTTTTATACTGTTTAGTTGGATTCGTCATCTAGATAAGTTTAATGGCTAATTAGAAATTTTGACTTATGTTGAAAAGTTCCAATAATGATGAGCAGGATGACAATTAAGTTTTAATATACCATGGAAAGTCCTCATTGTTGGTTAATGAGTCTACATGGTGGCATGTTTTAGTTTCTGATTGAAACGTCCAAATTTGCTAAGATTCAAATTATTAGATATCAAGATAATTTCAAGCTATAGGATGCTAGTAGTATGTTAAGTTACTAGTAGTTTTAGGGTTGAATAACTCATTAGAACAGGTAGCTAAAATCTTACACCCTTCCACAATAATCTCAAATTAATATAGAAAAAAAATAATAATTCAAGTGGCGCTAGTTGCTTTAGGTGCACTTTAAATAAATAAATATCATGGCAATGAGTACGGTTCCCGTGGAATAGCTTTGATGCATAACCCCAAATACAAGTGCGCGTTCACGCTACTTGACCAATCAACTTCGAATAACAATAACTATGTTATTAATTGTGTATACGTACGCGTGACATGATTCTTGACACGCCAAATAAAAGCGGTAAAAACGGTAAAAGGTCTGAAATATGTAATAATCAAATAATATAAGCCAAAAATAGTCAATCAAGCGACCGTGCTAGAACCACGGGACTTAGGGAATATCTTACACCTTCTCCCCGATCAATAGCCTAGAACTTTGTTTTTGCAGACCAATAATAATAGAGTCAAACCTTTATTTGATTAGGGATTCTAATAAAAGGTGACTTGGAACACCAAAAAAAAAAAACTCAATTCCAAGTGACCACTCTGTAAATAAAATAATCCCTACTTAAGTTTGTCACTTTAATTGGAAAAACTCTTTAACCCACAACAATCCATAATGAGTAGAAATAAAACTAAGGCATCTCTATGGAAAAACCGAAAGAATACCTATGATGACGGGTCTAGCTGGGAATGCATAAAAAATAGGGTTGGCCCCCACCACTCTGACCTCCGCCTCTCGGACGACCTCTAGCTAGCTGGACTCCACCTCTAATAACCTAACCTCCACCTTTAGCAGCATGACCCCTCCCTCTAGCTGTCTGAGCGAGCGGTGGTGTAATCGGTGCCGGAACCATAACACAAGAACTCTGTTGTGGCATGCTGCCCTGTGACCTAGGGCAAAATCTCGAGACGTGCCTCAGATATCCACCAGTGTAACAAGTCCTCGGCTGTTGTAACTACTGATCCTGGAACTGACCCTGTCGACCTAAATAACCCCCATGTCAATGTGCCTCGGATCTCACACACACACTCTCTCTCTCTCAGTAGGAAGCAAGACATTTGCATGGCTAGCTAAATCCATGAATCTGGTCTCATATTAGGTAACAATCATGCTACCCTGATGAAAGCGCTCAAATTACCGACGATACTCATCTCTCAGAGTAAAAGGAAAGAAATTCTCCAAAAATAGCTACAAAACCTGATCCCAAGTGAGTGGTTGTAAATCTGCTGGTCTGCTCCGCTCATAATCCTGCCACCACCTCTTGGCAGAACCGGTCATCCAAAACACTGTAAAGCCAACTCCATTGGACTCTAAAATACCCATGTTATGCAACACCTCATGGTAACAGTCAATGAAATCATGTGGGACCTCAGAAGGTGTGCCACCAAAGCGAATAGGAAGTAAATTTGTGAACTTTTCCAATCTCATCAATCCCTCAAAAGACATCCGGGGCCTCTCCTTGGTCTATGTAGAAATAATAGGCTGAGCCACTCTAACTGGAAGAACTGTCGGAGTTTGATATCCGTGAGTCATCTACTCTGGTGTGTGAGTAGCTGATCCACGTCCAATCCACACTCAATAGTGAGTGGAAATGGTCGTTGGAAGAATAGTACCCAACAAGAGTCAAAGTCGATTTACATAAGGAGTTACTAGAGGCGTTAGAGTATACACTTGACGAAAGCGAAAGGAATAGCTAAATTAAACTTCCACAACAGGTTTTGATTTCTAATTCTAATTGTACTCTAGAAATTATAAGCTATGAAAAGAAACTAGAAGCGAATCGGTGATTTTGGTGTTTTTCCAAATAATTAAAAGGTCTAAGGATGTGACCATAATCTAGGTGTTTTCCTAATGGGATAAAGACGTTAACACTTGTTTTGTTGATTGGGGTGTATTATAGCTCTCAAATCTACGTTACCCACTTAATACCTCTTGACCAGAGAGTGATTTTGCCCAATTTGGCTTTCTCAAGTCCAAATGGGTCTCAACCAGAACAGTTGATAATAGCTCAAGTTAGGTTTTTACTATCTGTAGTTTGAACCCTTTAATTAGGTTAATCAATCTCTTAATTCACCCAATTTCTTGTTAGCTGAGTTATCCTAGACTAGGTCTCTCTTTCTCAAGTAGAGACAAAGTCAAATAGGCATGAATCAATGTCTGCAACTATTAATTCTAGAATTGAAGCATGAACTAAGCTAAATAATCAACACTAATCATAAACAAGTATTAAATTAATCAACCATAAGGTTTACACACTAGGGTTGGGTAAAACTTCTTAAAGTAGTAAAAAGAAACGGCTACAACAACTTTTAATGTTCAAACATGACCTAATTTTCTAAAACTCGTCTATTTATACAGGGCAAAAATCACGGACAACAATGTCCCTCGGGAGGTTCTGCGACCACACAATTCCATGTGCGGTACGCAAATTTCTTCAGTTGACTGGAAAGAGGTTTTTGCGGCTGCACATTTCTTGACTGCGGCCACAAGACAAACTTTTGTGGCCGCACAATTCTTGTGCGATCCGCACTTTACACTTAGTCTTCTTGCATATTCTTTGAACTTTTCATCTTTGTCAGTAAAATACTGGTTCTACGGCCGCACAATTCATGTGCGGTCCGCATATTACTGAAAGTTCTGTTGCATTATGCTTCTTGGTTTATGGCTGCAGATGGAATTCTGTGGTCCATAATTTCTTCTGCGGTCGCAGAATTCCTTCTGGGGACCGCACACTTGTGCTTCTGTGCCCTTTATTGCCTTGTACTTTGGAACACTCTTTTTTGAGCCGGATTTCATATTGATAGACCAATCTTCCAGCATTCTTGCAATTTGCGCAAATTCATTATCTTCGGGAACTCACTTCAATACTTTCAAACTAAAAAAAAGCTAAATATGTGCTAATAAGCAGTCAAAATCTCCACTTACCAACTCCCCCAAACTTAAGTCTTTGCTTGTCCTCAAGCAAATAAATTAGTTCACACCTCCAAAATCTAGGGGTCATTTCAGCGAGTCAAATTTAATCCATCCACATATCAGTTGGGACCAACAATTACCCACACTACTCATGTATTATCAACAAGGCGACAAGTTAAACATTCATGCACATATAGTTCTAATGTGACATTGAGCTTCAAGCATTGACTTTATTCATCAAGGACTCTTGCTCTATCATGTAGGTCGTGGTGGACTCCAAACTCTTTCTCCTATACTTTCCATTTGCCTAGCTCACTTAAGAAATTTAGCACTCAATCCAAAGATTTATGAAAGGTTCACTTATCTCTCTCAAGAGAATGTCACAAGTACAACTTCAAGTACCATAGGCTTGCCCTTCATGTAGATCTACACTAACGTAAGCTCACTCAATTTGAAATCAAGTAGGACTTCTTTCAGAATGTAATGAAGGATTTTGGGTTAGGGTAGGATACCGTATGGGTAAGTGGTTACACCTTTCCTTAAGCACTCCATTTTTCGTTTCTCGGCTCACACTTTGCCAATTCTTAGAGACACTTTCTTTTTCTTGGGGACTAGAGAGACTTAAGCATCACTCTTTCTTGATCATTTCATTCTTTTTCTACCCTTTTTATTTCTCCATATTTGGGATCATTACCTATTTTTGAATCCATACAACCCTTCCACTTATTCACTTTTTGCATTTTTCTTTTTGTTCTTTTCTTTTCTCGCCTTATCTTCTCATAGAGATCATTTTTTTTTCTCATTTTGTGCCTTGATACCTTTTTCAAGTTCCTCATCTCTCCCCCAAACTTACGTTTTAATCCATTTGTTTCACAAGAGTGTTAAGGAAAGCTCAGGTGCCAAAAGAGGGTCACAACAAAACGGGTAAAGATTTGTAACATGGTTATCAAATGAGAAAGGCTAGAGTCTCAAAGGGGTTGACTAGGGATAATGACATTGGTTGGAAATAGAAAACTCAAACGGGCCAAGGAGAGCCTACAATAACTTCTCAAACCAAGCAAAACTTAGAATTTTGCCTTGAAACATATTCGGGGCAAGTTCTAGACCCTTCGCACGGATACTTGGACTTGCAACAATTCATCTCACCCCTCACGCAATCAGATTGTAAAAGAGGAAAGAGTCGCGGGCCCACAATGACCACATTTAAGTTTAAAGATCACTATGTTCCAATTAAACCACTCGATGATTGCTAAAGTCAACACAAGAGTCACAAAGTCACTAATTAGAGCTATTTCTTTCAAAAATCTTATTTCTAACCATAAGCACGTAATTAAGTGTGTTGGTGCCAATTGAAGAATGGTTGACTCTTCGAGCATGATTTAATTAGGTATTTTTATTTATTACTACTAGTATTATTACCTAAACACAAAAACTGACTCATTCCCTTAAGAAGGCTGTCATGCCATCCATCGTTGGGACAAGTCACCCGGTTCACACTAAAACTACTTTTGGAAAGAACCGTGACATTAAGAAAATCAAAGGCTTATTATCTACTAAAACATAAAAAGAAGCTACTAAGAAAAACAAAAGCTAATACACTACTAAAATATAAAAAGAAGCTAATAAGCAAAAACAAAGATAACGAAGCTAATGAACAAAACTACTAGGGATAAATTGAATCTACATAGTAAGAGAGAGAGAGAGAGAGAGAGAGAGAAGATATATACATACAAATAAGAAAAAAGATAATATCATTAGATTCTTAGCCAAATGTATCAAAGTACCAAATGTATCAAATAAACTCCACCCCCCGAATAAAAGTAAGCATTGCCCACAATGCTTAACAAAATAAGAGTAAAAGAGGGAAGAGTGAAGAAAACTCCCTATGGCTCCTTGTACATCTTTTGTGTCCCCAGCAGTGCCATCGCCCTCAGGATCAACCAATTGAATCTCATCATCCTCAACTCTAAGTGTGGCTGGGTTGGCGAACATCCGACGTACGATCTCAGCAGTATCAGTAGCAAGGTCTGGTTCGTCAAACTGGTCAGTTGGTGCCATCAGTGCATATGGTGTTGTTTGATCTGGGACTGAATGATATGGGTCAAGCAACATGTCAAAGGGGAGATCTCCGGCTGTAGCAAGCCTGGTCACCTATCTCCGGAGCTTTCCCACTGACTTCTTGCTCGCCTGGGATTTTCTCATCTTCTTGACTTCCTTTCCAAGCTCTTGAATCACCGACCCATGTTGTACCAAGGTGTCCATAATAATCTTCTGTTTGTCCAAAAATTTCTTCAATGTCTCCTTAAGGTAAGAAGGAACCTGTGATGCCTGTGAGGTGGACTGCGCTGCATTTCAACAATATTGGATAAGTCATATAGATTTACAGTGGCTATCTGCATCTAGTTTTTGAGACTCGCCAATGTTTGGGAGACTAGCAGTGCAAATAGTGGATGAGGAGGAACATGTATTGGCTTCAAAACCGAGGTGGGAGCTGTGGTAAGAGCTGCAGTATGGGTTATGGAGGAGGGCAGAGGCATAGATGTGGCATTGGAGGAAGGCTCGACTGAAGTGGATGGAACATCAACTACCTCAGATACCACATCTAGCTAATCAAACTGGCCCGCGGTGGTAGGAGGCTGAACTTTCTTCTTCGGATTGTTCGGATCCATCAGTGAATACCAAATAAAAGGCTACTTCGTCCTCACCTTTGTGTCATAATCCCTCGGCTCTACCCTTGTCCGTGAGATATTCTGTAATAGTGTTGGGATACGGGTAGGACGAGTCATCTTGCCGAGCAATCACTGAGATGCTGGCTGACATCACGACACCCACATTGATAGGATACCCGACCATAGTAGAAGCAACCCAAACTTCCCGAGGAATTGGAAGGCAGTCTCATTTTGGCTCGGGTGCAGTCTGCTGCAAACAAAGGTTTTCCACCCCTTCGCCTCGAAACTTAGAGTGCTCTGGTGGATAGGAACCCCAACGGCAATCTGTGGTGGTGGTGGCCCTAGCGCTGCTAGAATCTCCACTAACCAGGATTCGACTATATCTCCCAGTGCACACTTCTCCAAATACTCCTTCGGCTCAACATCTTCTAAGCCTAAGTATGTGTTAAGTGTATGCTGATCAAACCTCACTTTGAGGTTACACACTTTGGTCACCTTTGTACCCTTTTTGATATGCGCCACATTGGCGTAAAATTCCCGAACAAGGTAATCTTTGGAATCTACTACACTCTGAGTGAACCATATCCACCCCTTGCGTTCCCTGAACTGCCTCAAAACGGTTGGATTATACCTCTCTAATTATTTCAACAAAAACTGCCGCTCAAGTGTTAGCGAGCTCGCCGACCACCATGTACGAAAGATGGTGAAGGCAACTAAGCTATCAAATCGGTCCTCCCAAACCTCTTTATTCTTTGATATTTCAAGACCGGTAGCTGTAGTATATCCCCCTCTGCCATCATTGAGGATATCATGAACTGGAGCATCATGCACCTCAGGGACTGGTGTAACCGATGGCTCAGAAGCCTGACTAGCACTCTCCGAATCCTTGGAAGTGCTATGATATGAGGACGATTCATCCTTAAGTTGGTATCTTTCTTATGGCCTTTACTGTATGGCCGACTGCTCCTAAACAGAGGCTGAGTTTCCCTTTGACGCTTTCCTCGATGGGACATGTGAGCTCGTCTCGAAGAGATATGCACCTCTCCCTTTGCTGGCTGTAGCTTTCTTTGCGATTGTCTTTTGTTGGCCAAGGGGTAAGGCACTCTTGCTTCCACCCTGAGAGGGTTTACCTCTCCCTTTTGATGTGTCGATGCGTACTGCTAGATCAAACCAATGTCTGTATCAACCAAAGGCAATTGTTAGTTGCAATTCAATGTTCAGACATGCACAGGAGATATGCAAGCAAGCTATAAACTAGAAGACACAGTGAGGGCACACAATTAGAACATGCTTGCAAGGAAATGATCTGCAGTCCACACAATTTCACTTACGGCCGTAGATGAGGACTTGCGGACCGCACAATTTTGTTGTGCGGCCGCAAAAGTGAAGTGCGGTCCGCACAATTTCACTTGCGAATGCACCTCTAAAACTTAAAAGATGCCAACTCTCTGATGACAGAGAGTTGGCTGATGTGCTGCTGCAACATGATTTCTGCGGTCCGCACAATTAGAAATGCGGCCGCACATTGGAGTCAAAAATTATGGACTCTCTTATGACAGTAAATGGGCTGTTCAGCGGCCGCGATAAGAATTCTGTGGTCCGCACATTTTAACTTGCGTCCACATAATGATTTCTTTACTTGAATATGGGCATTTGCGTCTGTAAAGAAACGTACAATGTGGATCGCATAATGTGGACTGCACAAATTCAAGTGCGGCCGCATAATTCAAAAGTTACGTACAAGTCAATGTTAACCTAGGCCTTATAGGGCACGTATTAGTTAACCCAATATAGATTTATCCCCACATGGATGCACAATTGAATTCTAATGACAAATGGCCTAAAAAGGAGTAAAAATCTACAAATTAAAAGAAAAAGATTAATAAGAAATTGAAACATACCAGATGAATGAGTGTAATGAGTGACTGGTCACATATGCTGCGTGTGTGTGTGGACAGATGAAATCACAAAGAAATCTTTAACAGAGGAATATTTTTATGCTCAGAGAGTGAAAAATGTACCAAATGCCCCTATTCCTCTATTTATACTTTTTGTTTACTAAGGGAAATAAGAGATTCATGTGCGGTCTACACTCTATTACCTGATGAGCATCTCATCTGCGGTCCGCACAATTTTGTGAGAGGCCGCAGATTCTAAGTTGCGGCCGCAGATTTCATGTGCAGTCGCACATCGACCTTTTCTCTAACAGGATAAACTTCAGAGAGTTGGTATTTTCACCCTCTCATTTGTGCGGTATGCAAGCTAATCACGTGGCCACAATTTTCTTTTGCTGCAGCAACCAAAAATGTGTGGTTCGCACAAATCAACTACGGTTCGCAATTCTTGCAACACTTAGCCCACTTTCCGTCCATAATTTCTTTGAGTCACACTCACCCCTGTAGCACACTTCAAATCAAGTTAGAATAAAAACAACACCTAACTACAGAAGGAAAATGAAAAGAAACATGGGTTGCCTCTCAAGAAACGCCTGATTTAACATATCAACACGACGTAAAATACCATCAATTGAAATGAATGACCGCCATAACATGGCCATCTCCAACTTTTCCAAAGTAGTGCTTCACCCGGTGACCATTGACTCGAAGTACTTCATTGTTTTTGTTCTTCAAGTTCAATGCACTAAAAGATGTCACACCCATAATTTCAAAAGGATCACTCCATTTAGACTTTAGCTTCGCGGAAAACATCCTTAACCTTGAGTTAAACAACAATACAAGATCTCCCACCTTGAACTCTTTGTTCCAAATGTATTTGTCATGAAGATATTTTATCTTTTCTTTGAACAAAGACGAACTTGCATAAGCATGGTACCGGAAATCATCCAATTCATTTAAATATGCATCCCTCAAGTTAGCGGCTACATCCCAATTAAGATTAAACTTCTTTAAAGCCCACTTGGCTTTGTGCTCTAGTTCTACCGGAAGATGACAAGCTTTTCCGAACACCAACTAGTATGGAGACATTCCGATAGGAATTTTGTAAGCCGTCCAATAATCCCATAATTAATTATCAAGCTTCTTGGACCAATCCGTCCGATTAGCATTCACCATTTTAGACAAGATACTCTCTGTCTCTCGATTGAAGACTTCCACTTGCCCACTAGCTTGTGGGTGATAAGGAGTCCGATTAGCAAAATGTAGAAAGCCTTGTTGCAAAACTGTGACCCCCCATCGCTTATAATGGCATGTGGAGTACCAAACCTTGTGAAAACATTCTTATTCAAGAAAGCCACAACACTTCTCGCCTCGTTGTTGGGTAAAGCAATGACCTCAACCTATTTGGAGACATAATCAATTGCGACCAAGATATAGGTGTTTCCACAAGAACTCACAAAAGGGCACATGAAGTCAATACCCCACACATAAAAAATGTCAATCTCCAAAATGATTGACATTCACCGACCCGTTGACATTCATCACATCAATTCACTAGCTCACTTGCATCCTTGTAAAGAGTGGGCCAATAAAAGCCGCAACTAAGCACTTTGGCTGCCATTCTTGCGCCACCATGATGACCACCATATGGCGAAGAATTACAAGCACCAAGAATTTCACCTTGCTCTTGTTCCGGTACACATTTTCGAATCACCCACAAATCCGGAAAAAGGTATGTTTTATCCAATAATAATTTTGACAATCCCGTTTGAGTTTCTTCCTTTGGTTTCAAGAGAACTCATCCGGAATGATTCCACACACAAGAACATTTGCTAGATCCGTGAACCATGGCACCTCTTTCATTGAAATACCCAAGAGTTGCTCATCGGGGAAGGAGTCATTGATTTTAGGCCATCATGCGGCCTCCCCTCCTCTTCCAAACTAGACAAGTGGTCCTCCACTAGGTTTTTACTTCCTTTTCTATCTTGGATGTCAATATCAAACTCTTGTAACAAAATCACCCATCTCATCAACCAAGATTTGGACTCCTTCTTCCTCAAAAGATACCGAAGCGTCGCATGATCCGTGTGGACAATGACTTTTGTACCCATCATGTACGGGCGGAACCTCTAAATTGCAAACACAATGACAATGAGCTCTTTCTCCGTAACAATATTGTTGACTTGGGTACTACTCATGGTCTTACTAGCATTGTATACTGGATAAAAACTTTTGTTGATGTGTTGCCCAAAAATAGCCCCAACCTCTACGTCACTTGCATCGCGCATGAGTTCAAAAGGGACACTCCAATTTGGAGAGGTGATGATGGGAGTAGTTATAAACTTGAACTTCAACAATTCAAATGCCCTCATGCAATCATCATTGAAGTTGAACATAGCATCCTTATCAAGAATCTTGCATAACATGTTAACCACCTTAGAGAAATCTTTGATGAAATGCCGGTAAAACCCCGCGTGGCCTAAGAAACTCCGCACACCCTTCACTAAAGTTGGAGGTGGAAGTTTAGAAATCACCTCAAATTTTGCCTTGTCAACTTCAATTCCATGCTTTGAGAATTTTTGGCCAATGACAATGCCTTCCTTGACCATGAAATGACATTTCTCTCAATTAAGAACCAAATTTGTTTCTTCAAATCTAGCCAACACTTTATCCAAATTTGCAAGACAAACATCAAAAGAATCTCCAACTACCGATAAGTCATCCATGAAAACTTAAAGGTAGTCCTCCACTATATCCGTGAATATAGCCATCATACACCTTTGAAAAGTCGCCAGTGTATTACACAAACCAAATTGCATCCGCTTGAAGGCGAAAGTACCATAGTAACATGTAAAGGTTGTTTTCTCTTGATCTTTCAGAGCACTAAGAATTTGGTTGTAGCCTGAATACCCATCAAGAAATCAATAGAAAGCACGACCGGCCAATCTATTGAGCAGTTGATCTAAGAAAGTAAGTGAAAAGTGATCCCTCCTTGTGACTTTGTTGAGCTTGCGATAGTCCATACACACCCTCCATCCAGTCACCGTTCTTGTAGGAATCAACACATTCTTGTCATTGGTGATCACCGTCATGCCCCTTTCTTTGGGACACATTAATCCGGAGAAATCCACGAACTATCGGAAATGGGGTAGATAACCCCGACATCCAACCTATTGATAATCTTCTTCTTGACAACTTCTTGCATAGCCTTATTGAGTCTCCTTTGATGTTCAATAGATGGTTTGGCGACATCCTTCAACTTGATCTTACGCATGCAAAAGGCGAGGCTTATCCCCCGAATATCCGTCAATGTCCACCCAATAGCCTTCTTCCTCTTTTGTAGCACCGCCAATGTGGAGTTTACCTGCACGTTAGTCAAATAAGAGGAAATAATAACCAGTAAAGTAGAACAAGGGCCAATAAATTCATACTGAAGACGTGGAGGCAATGGCTTGAACTCCAAGGTAAGTTCTTCAATATAAGGATTTGTAGGAGGAGTTGTCCTATTTTCAAGATCCAAAGATAATTTTCGGGGTGCATAATTATACGACCCCATTCCTTACAAAGAGTTCACACATTCCATGAAACCATCCATATCGTCATCATCAAAGTTGAACAAGACAGACTCCAACATATCACCAACATTGATTGTAGCACTTGTATCATCAACAATAACATCAGTCACCAAGTCCACAAAAGAACACACATCATTTCTATTTGGTTGCCGCATGGACTTGCACACATGGAATACTACTTTTTCATCACTAACCCAGAATGTAAGTTCCCCAACTTCAACATCCCAAAGAGCCTTCACCGTAGAAAGTAACGGTCTCCCAAGAATAATCGGCACTTCATAATCAACTTCACAATCTAGAATTACAAAATCCATGGAAGAATACATTTATCAACACAAATCAAGACATCTTCAATCACTCCCAAAGGCTTCTTCATAGTACGATCGACCGTTTGAAATCTCATAGAGGTGGGTCTTGGTTTCCCAATCCCCTAAGTTTGAAAATCGAATAGGGCATAAAATTGATACTTTCCCCAAGATCACAAAGGGCTTTAGAGAACTCGGCACTTCCAATTGTACAAGGAATAGAGAAAGCACCGGGATCCTCCAACTTAGGATCCATTGAATGCACAATTGAACTCACTTGATAAGTGAGTTTGATAGTTTCAAAATTCATTGACCGCTTTGTTGTCACGAGATCCTTCATAAACATGGCATAATTGGGCATTTGTTCCAAATCTTAAACTAATGACACATTGATTGAGAGAATCTTCATCATTTTAATGAACTTCTTGAATTGATTCTCACCATTTTGCTTGGCAAGTCTTTGAGGGTATAGAGGTGGAGGCTTAGGCAGTGGTGCCTTAGCCTTTTGAACTACCGGCTCCGGTATGTTAATAATGTGATCCCTAGATGGGAAAACCTCCTCTTGAGTCTCTTCCACAGTATCATCAATATCAATCCAAACTTCATCATTTGGTTGCACCGCATTATTCGGGATCTCTTCTTATTGTACCACTTGCTCATCATCAACAAGTTGCTTTTGACTTGAGGTGGGTGCATTACCACCTCTTCCACTTCTTGTAGTAACGGCCATGGCATGCCCCGTGTTGTTTTCACCCTTTGGGTTTACTACTGTGTCACTTGGTAGTCCCCCTTTAGGACGAGAATATAGAGCTTGAAAGCTTTTCCCCATTTGAACTTCTAGGTTGCGGATTGATGTGTTGCGTGAAGCAAGTTGGGCATCCAAATCGGTATTCCTTCCCATCATTTGCTTGAACATATGTTCAATACGTCCCATCTCGCTATTTGAAAAACTTGAACTATGGGAAAGATAAGGAGGCGGGTTGCTCAGTTGTTGATACATCAAGGGCCTTTGAAAGCCCGACCTCCGGTTGCCTTGATTGTTGTTCCATCCGCCTTGATTGTTACCCCTCAATTTTCTTGATTATTTCCACTCCAATTTCCTTGATTGTTGTTGTTATAACAATTCCCTTGGTTATTGTTTACGCTCCAATTACCTTGGTTGTTAGAATTCCAATTGCCTTGATTGTTTTAAGGTTGCCATTGTTGTTGATTTGGTCCTTGGAAGTTGTTTCTTTGCCCTTGAAAGTTGTTCACATATTGTACTTCCTCCTCTTGTTCATTGTAGGAATCATTTTTCTCAAAACCACTATCTTCTTGAACATAATTCTTTACTCGATTTTGCACTTGTGGAACCCTTAGTCCTCCTCTTCTTCACCATCATATTCACTCCCTCCACGACATTGACTTGACTGGGATTTTTCACTTGATTTAGTTGGGCCTTTGCTAGTTGCGTCATGGTAGTTGTCAAATCGGCAATGTCTTGCCCATGGTCTTGCAACTCTTTGTGAAGGTGGATCATGTTTAGGTCACCTTGTGGAACATTGACTCGAGATTTCCAAGCCGATGACGTTTTCGCCATCTCATCCAAAATCTCACACGCCTCCGCATAAGGCATAGTCATGATGTTCCCACCGAAAAGTTGATTCAATACACATTGGTTGGTTGTGTTAATCCCATGATTAAAAGTTTGTTGAATCATGTTCTCCGTCATATCATTGTTGGTACATTCCTTAACCATTGTTCTATAACGTTCCCATATCTCGTGTAGTGGTTCATTCGGCCCTTGCTTGAATGCCAAAATCTCATCCCGAAGTGTAGCCATGTGCCCCAGAGAGAAGAACTTAGAAATAAACTTTTCCACAAACTCATACCAAGTGTGAAAGCAATCATTCCAACAATCTAAATCTTTACCCCATAAAGAGAAGGGAAAAATCCTTAGCCTCAATGCATCATCGGAGACATTTGTTTGTTTGCTCCTCTAACAAGTATCCACAAACTCCTTCAAATGTTTGTACGCATTTTGAGTTAGAGAACCGATGAACAAACGTCGTTGCTCAAGTAAAGTGAGCATCACATTGGTGATTTGAAAGTTTCCCACCCTAATATGGGGAGGGACTATTGCACTTGCATATCCTTCATTGGGTAATATTGTTACACCCCATGTTTTCATACTTAAGAGTACGTCGTAAGCCAATTGATGTAAGCTCAGAAATGAGATCATCTTTGAGAGTACATAAAATAAGTTAATCATGTCACCTTGGAGATTACAAATCTTTAAGATCATGGATAACAAGTACCAAGAGGGTTGAAACGCTAAGAATCTAAATAAATTAAAAAAAATAAGTTTCGTCGAATGTCGACAAGTTGGGAATGTTATAATCTGTACTTTTGTGATGAGACTAGGATGCTTAACAATATAGAAAGGTTATGTTATGAGTTATTTTAGTCGTATGATAGTCGTGTGTTATGTTTTAAGTCAAGCAAGTTGTGTAACAAAAGTTGGCAAAGGTCATCACAAGTTACATTCATAAATGTGTTGAACATTGGGTCAAAAATAGATGCGATTTTCTCCCAATTTACTTCGAATTATGGGGTGATCTACCTACCAAATTGAATATATATGAGTCTAGTTTCTAACTCATTAAACCTTTCATTGATACAACGTCATAGTAGAAAGATATTCACGTTTTCGGGAGACTATGCCAAGCAACTCTCTTTAGGACCGACAATGGCGGTTGAGATATATTGATATATATAAGACGCTTCAACCCCTTTTTAACTCATTATTTTTCTGTATATTCAGATCCTAGACACCAAAAAACACCCTCTCAAGGTTCTATCATGATCCAAGACCCAAACAAAGGGCAAATAACACAAATCAAGTGTCGGAAATCCCGTCGCGCTAGTAAGTTTCTTGTTCTTCTTGTTGTTGCTGATTTCTGGGTGGTTCCAGATCGTGTGGGAGCTTGTTTTAAGTGGTTTAAGTTATTTAATATACTATACCAAGGTTTCATATCACCCCTAGGTTATTTCAAGTCTTTAAAATGGATTACATCATATTTCAACATCAAACGTTAGTTCTAGTGAAGAGAAACACCTCTTTGAGGTTGTGTTGTCATTGAGGATAGTTGTGAGCTGTGTTTGGCTGAAATGTCAAGTTTTACTGGCTAAGGTGATTATAACATACTACTAATTGTGCTTAATCTTTCTTGTATGTTGGTTAAGTTGTTAGGATGATAAACTACAAGATAATACTTGGATTAGCTTAAGTCACTTCTATAGAGTTGTATTGCCATTGAGGGATGTTGTAAGATAAATATAACTTGGATTTAGACTTGAATCTACTGTAGGAGGTATTTGTATTATGTTCTTGCATGTTCTTAAGGTTATATTGATATTGATTAAGTTAAATGGATGTACTAGACATGAATTAGTGAATAAAGTTGCTAATTGAAGATAGTTGGAGTTGTGGATTATTTCCTTTGTTAAGAATATATGACATAAGGATGGAATCATTGATGAATGACTTCATTATTATGTTAATGATGTTGTTAAGTTAATGTAAGAAGACTATAAGGGATGATAATGGGGTTGAAGGGTGCTGAAGGGATTCAATCCGAGCTTGCCGCTCGGCGTGATATGTTTATGACTTGTTAATGAAATATTTTGTACCCTATTGTTGATGTTATTCTTATTGTATTACTCTGGTTGTTGTTATTGGTATAAGGTATTGGAGGAGTCCCTTGTGAGAGATACGTTATTTTAAGACGATTCAGAATATCGCCTCATCAGCCTAAGTTGAGAGTTACCCCACCAAAGCTCACAGTTACAGAGTGGTACTCTCGGGTCGAGTATGGTATCGGGTGTCGACCACACCTCTTCAGGTTTGGGGCGTGATAAATATCCGGTGTAGAGACGCTCGTGGTGGAGGTGGGGATAGAGCGGGGACATTTTCATGAGGCACTCGGCCTCTTCTATTGGATTGAGGTTCAAGAGGAACCTCATCAACTTGATCATTCTCGACGTCCACATCCCCCAAAGGAAATATTCCGAGCTCAATGTTCACCATGGTTGTACCTACGATTTCTCATACAAGTTAGTAACACAGAAGGAAAAGAAGATATTCCAAAAATACACCCAAATATATAGCTAACACCGTTTTTAACTCCCCGACAACGGCGCCAAAAATTGATCCACGTCTAATCCGCACTTAATAATGAGTGGAAATGATTGTTGGAAGAATAATACCCAACAAGAGTCGTGGTCGATTTCCACAGGGAGTTACTAGGGGTTTTAGGAGTATACACTTGACGAAAGCAAAAAGAATAGCTAAATTGCACTTTCATAACAGGTTTTGATTTCTAATTCTAATTGTACTCTAGCAATTATAAGCTAAGAAAAGAAACTAGAAGCGAATCGCTATTTTTTGTGTTTTTCCAAATAGTTAAAAGGCCTAGGGTGATGACCATAACCTAGGTATTTGCCTAATGGGATAAAGAAGTTAATACTTGTTTTATTGATTGGGGTGTATTATAGTTCTCAACTCTACGTTACCCACTCAATACCTCTCGGTCAGAGAGTGATTTTGCCCAATTTGGCTTTCTCAAGTCCAAATGGGTCTCAACCAAAATAGTTAATAAGAGCTAAAGTCGGGTTCTTACTATCTCTAGTTTGAACCCTTTAATTAGGTTAATCAATCTCTCAATTAATCCAATTCCTTGTAAGCCAAGTTATTCTAGACTAGGTCTCTCTTTCTCAAGTAGAGGCTGAGTCAAGTAGGCATGAATCAATATTTGAAACCATTAATTCTAGAATTGAAGCATGAGCTAAGCTAAATAATCAATACCCAATCATAAACAAGCATTAAATTAATCACCCATAAGATTTACACACTAGGGTTGGGTCACAACCCTAGTAAAAATCTAGCTACTCATAATGGTTATTGAAGAGAATAAAGAAGAAAAGCTAATTAAACCCATAATGAAAGAATAAAATAATGAAATCTAATATTAATACACCAAAATAATGTAAAACTTCCTAAAGTAGTAAAAAGAAATGGCTATATCAGCTTTTAATGTTCAAACATGAACTAATTTTGTGAAACTCGTCTATTTATACAAGGCCAAATATTACGGGAAAAAATGCCCCTCGGGAGGTTTCTGCGGCCGCACAATTCCACGTGCGGTCCGCAAATTTCTTCAGGTGACAGGAAGGAGGTTTCTGCGGCCACACATTTCTGGACTACGGCCGCGAGGCAAACTTCTGCAGCCGCACTTCACAAAGGCTTCAGGACTTGGTCTTCTTGCATATTCTCTGAACTTTGCATCTTTGTCAGTAAAAGCCTGGTTCTGCGGCCACACATTTCTGGACTACGGCCGCGAGGCAAACTTCTGCAGCCGCACTTCACAAAGGCTTCAGGACTTGGTCTTCTTGCATATTCTCTGAACTTTGCATCTTTGTCAGTAAAAGCCTGGTTCTGCGGCCACACATTTCTGGACTACGGCCGCGAGGCAAACTTCTGCAGCCGCACTTCACAAAGGCTTCAGGACTTGGTCTTCTTGCATATTCTCTGAACTTTGCATCTTTGTCAGTAAAAGCCTGGTTCTGCGGCCACACATTGCTGAAAGTTCTGTTGCATTTTGCTTCTTGGTTTGCAGCCGCACATGGAATTCTGTGGTCTGAAATTTCTCCTGCGGCCACAGAATTCCTTTTGTGGACCGCACATTTGTACTTTAGCGCCCTTTATTGCCTTGTGCTTTAGAATACTCATTTTTGAGTCGGATTTTATCTTGATAGACCAAACTTCCACCATTCCTGCAATTTGCACAAATTCATTAGTTTCGGGAACACAACTCAATACTTTTAGACTAAAACAAAAGCTAAAAAGGTGCTAATAAGAAGTCAAAATCTCCACTTATCAGTAGCGGGAGTCTTAGCTCCTCCCCTAGCCTGAGAGATAACTGATGCCACAGGAAATACACCAGTATGGGCCACGCTCTCCATGAGGCCCACTACGTGAACTAGGGCATCTAAAAGCACAGGGTAGCAATAAATACCTCCGGAACCAGAGCTGGTCCAACCGGCACTGTCTGGATAGGAACCTCCTCCTCCTGCCCGATCTGAGGCTCTGGAATAGGTGATGTTGCACGTGCTCTTGGCTGAGATCTGTCTCTGCCTCTGGCTTGACCTCCACCCTGGCCTCTACCTCTGGTTATGGCAGCAACCTCAGGCTCCGGCTCCTGACCTGTCGTGGATGTTGTGCATGTCCTTACCATCTACGAGAGAACAAATGATTCAATCTTGAGTGATAGAATAAAATCGAATGATAGAGAAAGAAAGAAGTGACATTTTCCTAATGCTCTATAGCCTCTAGAAGATAAGAACAAACGTCTCCGTACCAATCCTCTAGACTCTACTAAGCTTGCTCATCACTCGTGAACCTAGGCAACCTAGTGCTCTGATACCAACTTGTCACGACCCGAATTTTCAGCCTCGGGGCCGTGATGGCACCTAACGTCTTCTTGCTAGGCAAGTCAACATTAGATAACCAATTTAACATTTAAACAGTTTAAAACAAAATAATAGCAATTATTAATGACAGATAAGCTATAACACATGAATAATCCCATAACATAATACAGTATATTAGAAATTTAGAGTCACCAGTACATGAGTAACTAGAAGTCTACAAGTATGGTTTGAAATAAATACAATTGTTCGAAATGAGATAAACAGTAAAGAGAGAAATGGATGGGGACTTCAGGGACTCCAAACGCCAACAACTCTACCTCAAGTCTCCAACACCAGTATTTGCATAAGAAGTGAAGAAGTGTAGCATGAGTACAACCGACCCAATATACTCCGTAAGTGTCGAGCCTAACTCCAACGAGGTAGTGACGAGGCTATGACAAGACACCTATGTAAATCATATATAAGTATATACATAAAGCAACAAAATAACAAGTAGGGCAATTAAAATATTAACTTGGAGGGGACATATAGAAAGGGGAGTACAATAAGAATGGCAAGTACAAAATTACCCAATAGCCTTTTTTCGAAAACAACAACAGTACAACAAATTAAATCATCAATCCGGAAATCAAATAAAGTAATGAAATCAACAATGGCATGGCATCACTCTTCGTGCTTTTACTCTCGTCCTCACCATATAATTTCATAAATGAAATTGCACGGCATCACCATTCGAGCTTTTACTCTCAACCTCACATGATATGATAAATAATAATAAGCAATCAAATGCACAACATCACCCTTCATGATTTAATCCTCACAGTCTCTCAAATAAATAATTTTGTATGCAAATAATGCACGGCAACACCCATCGTGCTTCTCACTCTTCCTCACCAAGCAACAACATCAATCCAAATAGCAAGACAAGGTGGGGAGAAATTTCACTTTAATCATGGTGTAATGATAACTCAACACAACTTTCAAAATCCCAACAACTTCAAAATAAACAATAGATATGAATGCGAACAATTAAAGGAGTAATAATCTAACTACGACATGGAAAACATAGTCATTGAAACAATATAATACAAATAAATAACTTCCACCAGCATGTTTTAGCCTAATGACAACACATAGATACTCGTCACCATACATATGCACTGTCCCAACACATAATTCACATAGTAAATAGACCAACTAGTCCTAATTCCCTCAGGTCAAGGTTAACCATGACACTTACCTCACTCCGTAACCAAGTCAATCAATCAACCACGGCCTTGACTTTTGAATAAGCCTCCAAACCAACCAAATTTAACCAATTATCGATCAAATAATTCACAATAAGCTTTAGAAAACTACTCACGAGTGAAAAATATTCAATCTTTAATGAATTTGAAAAAAGTCAACCCCGGGACCGCTTGGTCAAAATCTGAGATTCAGACCAAAACCCGATTACCCATTCACCCCCGAGCTGGTTATGTGATTTGTTTCGAAATTCGAAACCTCAATTTGAGGTCTAAGTCTCAATTTTACAAAAAAATCCAGTTTCTACCCAAATCCCTAATTTCTACCATGAAAATCCTAGATTTGATGTTGAAAACACATGAAAAGTATTGGGTAATTGAAAGAAAATGGATTAAAGTTGCTTACCAATAAATTTGGGAAGAAAAATCTCTGGAAATATCGCCTCTAGACTGTTTAGGATTGAGAAATGGCGTAAAATGAGCTAAGTCCCGATTTTTTCCTCTTTTACCTAGCTGCGGATGTCGCAATTGTGAACTCTTGCTCGCAATTGTGACCATCACAAATGTGAAATAAATGTCGCAAATGTGAACCTTGTATTAGAAGCCCAAATGTCACAAACAAAAATATTCGCAAATGCGCCAAAAGCTTCTTCGCTGACTCAAGTTATTTGTGATCGCAAATGCGACTACTATCTTCGCAAAAGCGACCAATGACAGTTTACAAAAGAGAATTCATTCCTTGAAAATACGAGGTCACCCATCTCAGACCCTGCTCACAAATGCGAACGTTTGTTCGCAAATGCGAGATTTGCATCAGACACCTGAAGCAACCACTGCACCAGCAACCCTCAAACTATCCAAACTCATCTGAAACTCACCCGAGCCCCTCGGACTCCAAACCAAACATGCACACAAGTCTAATAATATCATACGAACTCACTCGCGCGATCAAAATACCAAAATAACACCTGAAAGTACAAATCAAACATCAAAATGAATGAAATTTCAAAGGAAAACTCAAGAACCTCTAGAATTACAACCAAGCGTCCGAATCCTATCGAGCCAATTCCGAATTGCACCCAATTTTGCAGGCAAGTTTCAAATAGTAAAACAGACCAATACCAAGTCCCAAAATTAAAATTTGAACCTGATAGCCACAAAGGCAATCTACGGTCAAACCTTGGAAGTTTCCAAACTTTCAAATTGATACCTTTCGGCAAAACAAGCCAAATTAACCTAGGGACCTCCGGATTCAATTTCTGGTATACGCAAAAACTCGAAATCACAATATGAACCTACTGGAATCGTCAGAATACCGATCTGGGGTCATTAACATAAAATATTGACCGTAGTCAACTCAAGTTATTTTTAAAGCTAAAAATCATATTTTCTTCAAATTTTTACATAAAAACTTTTTGAAAAAAGACACGGACTGCACACGCAAATCAAGAAATATCAAATAAAGCTAATAGAGGTCTCGAAGCACGGAAATAAGGGCTAGTACTCAATACGACCTATCGGGTCGTCACACACACATAATTGAGTTTTATCTTTTTTAAAGAAAATTATAAAGCTCTCATACATATGTATAATATATATATATATATATATATATATATATATATATAATCGGTAAAAGTAAATAGTAATCCGTGCGGTTATTTTGATAAAGATCCCATTACTTGTTGCACTTAAAACTATAACAACAATTGTTTAATATACTGCCTAATATTTATTTAGGTAAAAAATTCTCCAGTTGCATTGTCTTTCTAAAATCATTGACCAATGGCGATAGAGAAGATGCAAATAGTCAAAAGTTCAAGGAGAAGCTCAATTTTTAACTTCCTCATCATTTTTTCTTTTTACATTCCAGCCCTTCTACAGTCGCAATTGGCATCCTTCTAACTGAGATTCACCTGTATTAGGCGAGACTCTTTCTTTTCTTTTGCTTCAATTGGCAATAAAGTACTTCAGAGCAATAATAAGCCCATTTTACCATATTGCTACAACACCATGGATAATAAACTAGCTAGCTCGCATGTATGCAACAGCATGCTCACCTTAATAACATTATCAATTTGTAAGAAACAACTAAGGCAAGCTATGTTCAATTATTTTAGAAAGATTAAGAATATTACACAATCTACTAAATCTTTCAATTTCTTTTTTGGTTTTCCTTGAATACCCTTATTAGAGAAACATAAATAAATCAAATAAGAATGGCAATTAATTATTTGTCCTTGGGGTTCATGAGCTGGAAACACCTAACGGACTTACTGAAAAAGGAAAAGGTGGTGGGAAGTTTTCACGATATGTATTTACTTCTTTTTCCTAAATGGAAATACCACCAAAGATGTAAGTAACATAGCAAGTTTGCATGCACAAAGCAATGAAGTCATTTGCATAATTTCGAACTACTTTGTCATAAATGTGTTACTAGAATTTATGGCTAGTTGATAGCACCCAACTACACCTCTCTCAGTTGGGTGCCCACATTAATGTTCTCTTCACCTAATTCCCTTCCTACCCCTGCATTCCATAATAAATACTCCCAAGACTTTCACCTCCTTTCATTATCTTGTAAGAGAGATACATTATCCCTATATTTCTACACCGTTTCATTGGGAACAAATCAGTCCCAAAGTATGGCTAGAGAAGAACATCTTTTGTCAACGGAGATTGTGAACCGTGGGATATCAGATGGGGGATCTCAAAAGTTCTCGGTTAGGGTACGGAGGCGTTTGCCTGATTTTTTACAGTCAGTGAACCTAAAATATGTGAAATTAGGGTATCATTACTTGATAAACCATGGGATATATTTGGCTACAGTGCCAGTGTTGGTGTTGGTTTTCAGTGCTGAAGTGGGCAGCCTTAGTAGAGAGGAGCTGTGGAGGAAAGTTTGGGATAACGCAGCTTGTTATGACTTGGCAACAGTCTTGTCATTTGTAACACTTTTTGTGTTCACTCTCTCTCTTTACATCATGTCTAAGCCAAGACCGATTTACCTTCTTGATTTTGCATGTTACAAACCAAGTGATGATCTTAAGGTAATTTTTGTTACTCCTAATTATTTATGCCTGTACCCTTCTTTTCCTTTTTTGTTCAAAATCATCCATCACTTTTTGTAGTTAGATTGTTAGTTAATCATTTCTGTGTGAATGAAATGAAAATACGACTAGTTGACTTTTTATAAAAGAAGCTAGATATTTGAAAACTAGTACTACTATATGAAAGGTAAAATGGTAATTATCGTATTAGAAGATTTAGTCCATTTTATTTTTGAAACTCTATTTTCGTGTTTGTATAGGAGCTAGCTGACTCGTTTTATTTTCCCTCGCGAAAAAAGAAGAAGCAGGAAAAAGAATCTACTTTGAATAGGAGCTCGTGCCTGTAGATTAATTATCTTTTATTTTTTTTCATTTATTATTTATTTTAATTTCTAGAATGAAAACTATATCGAACAAATGGCACTAAATTGAGGTAGAAAAAGAAACGAATTCGGGGATTAGTAATTTTAAAGTTAGATCCCTCTATTTTTCTCTATAGAAATTTGAAATTAAACTTATATGCTGGCGAGTTTAAGTTTTATGCTCTGTATAACATTTTTGCACCATCAAACTACGTTATTTCCAAACATGCATGATTTGATAAGTCAAAAATAAAGTAAGAAATATGTTATGACAAATAATGTAAAACTTCGTATAACAGTGTAGTTTAATTTGTAAAACTTAAACCTTATTCTTAATGCATGGCATGCGAATAATATGGGCAGGTAACAAAGGAAGAATTCATTGAGTTAGTAAGAAAATCTGGGAAATTCGACGAACCAAGTCTGGAATTCCAGAAAAGAATCTTAGAATCCTCAGGAATTGGCGACGAAACCTACGTCCCAAAAGTGATCGGATCGTCGGAAAACACCGCCACCATGAAAGAAGGCCGAGCCGAAGCATCAATGGTTATGTTCGGAGCACTCGACGAACTGTTCGAAAAGACGAAGATTCGGCCAAAGGACGTTGGAGTATTAGTAGTGAATTGTAGCATTTTCAACCCAACACCTTCACTTTCAGCAATGATAATAAATCACTACAAAATGAGAGGGAATATACTTAGTTTTAATTTAGGAGGAATGGGTTGTAGTGCTGGGATTATAGCATTGGATTTGGCACGTGATATGTTACAAGCTAACCCTAATAATTATGCAGTGGTGGTTAGTGCTGAAATGGTTGGATTTAATTGGTATCCGGGTAAAGAAAGGTCTATGCTTATCCCTAATTGCTTTTTCCGGATGGGTTGCTCCGCCCTTCTCCTCTCTAATCGCCGCCGTGACTACCACCGTGCTAAGTACAGCCTCGAGCACATAGTCAGGACGCACAAAGCTTCCAATGATCGGGCATTCAGGTAAGTTCTATTTAAATACAATTTTATTGGTCGATTGTGTGTGACTATTTCATCTAAAAATTTGAGTGGTTAGAGAAATTATATATTTATTTGGTAAGTATATCTTCAACACGCCTACTCGCATGAATGCTCACCTAATCCATTTTCACAGGTCAAGCACGTAAATTCTTTTTGTTATAGCTAGTAAGCCTCGGTAAGATTTGAAACTAAGATCCCACATTCAGCTTTGGTACCATATTGAATTATATAACCAATTCATTTCAATATTTCAGTTTTTAAAGAGAGCTCAAAAATATATATATTTGTCAAAACATTAATATGTCAAATAATTGTTGCTATCAGAAATTGTGCTGGTATAGCGAGCTTGCATTTAATGTTAGCTAGCTAGGTGATTAGTTATACATATATATCGGTACTTGAAGAGGGGGTATAGTTTAATTTCAAACTATACGGTTGAGCCATTTATTAGAACCAGATAATGTCCCAGCTGTCTGATAAATGGCTTTCTGGGACCAACATACCATTTATCTTCACATTTGTGTTCTTAAAAATTTCGTCGATATTTTATTGTAAAAGGCCTGTTCATAAAAGATTAATTTAATAGTTCGTTGACTTAACTGGCAGATAGGCTAACCAAATTAAACAATAAAGACATGGGTTTTTACACATATTATTTATTTTTTCTAGTCATATACATAGATTATATATTGATTATATACAATTATACATATGAAATACATAAATTATTCATATATTATACATTCTTTTAATTTAAGTGCTGGGGTGAGCGACTATTTGATTTAATTCTTCTTAGCATAGACCTTTCTTTACCTTAATGGGGGAAAGGTGCATTTGCCTCCTTTTCATTAGGTTGATTTAGTCTTTGGGAAATAAGTGAACAAGAGGTATCTGTAAAGACTAAGAAAATACAATAATATTTATCTTACTTGTGTCAGCTGATTCCCATAAAATTATGCTTAATATAAACTAGCTCTTCTCTCATAAACAATTAATTTGAATATATAATACACACTAATTAATCTGGATGTCATAATCATTATTATGTCTATATCACATGCATGGTTTTTTCTGGAGATACAAATGAGACCATCGTTAACTTTAGAAACATTTGACCCTATGTTGCTCCTTAAAAAGGCCAAACGAAAATTATATTATGCAAATAGAGCAAAAATAATTTTCTTTTTTGCATATATATAAAAATTATTAAATTCTCTTGATATATGAAAATATTCTAGTAAGTGGCATAGATGATTTAAGCATTACTTTAAAGTCACAACTTAAATTTCTAATTTCGCCACTGATTATTATTACATACAGTGGCATAAATGATTTAGCATATAACCCATAAAATTAATTATTACGTGTGCTTTTCCTGCTTCATCCTTGGTACCTTTGGGTGTTCATCTAGTAACCTATCATCCTAGCTAATCGATGGTGCCTCTCACATTAAACAATGTAAAAACAAAAATTCATTTAGCAAAACATAATTGCTAAACGTAGGGGTGGAGCTATATATATGAACGCAATAAGGTTCAATTGAATTTCCTCCGTAAGAAAATTATGTACTGTTAGAACAAAAATAAATATCTTTTGCATATACATAATTTGTTGAACTTTCTTAACATATCAGAAGATTCTAGTGTAGTAGCAAAAATAGTTAAAATTGCTCGAGTCACAGCTGAATTCCCTATTAGAGTTCCTAGCTATATATATGCCACTGGCTAATGTAAGTGCATCTAATACATTCCTCAGGTGCATCTACCAAGAAGAAGATAGCCAACGTTACAAGGGGCTAAGGATCAGCAAAGATTTAGTAGAAGTAGCAGGAGATGCTCTGAAGACAAACATTACCACATTAGGCCCTTTGGTTCTACCTTTATCAGAACAACTCTTCTTCTTTGGAAACCTAGTTTGGAGGCACTTATTTGGCAATAAAAATAATAATGCCAAAGGCAATTCCAATTCCCAACTGGCCAATAAGCCTTATATTCCAGACTACAAACTCGCTTTCGAGCATTTCTGTGTCTATGCAGCCAGCAAAACTGTCCTTGATGAGCTTCAAAGGAACTTACAACTGAGTGAGAATAATATGGAAGCTTCTCTGGCCACACTGCACCGATTTGGTAATACTGAATCGTGTGACTATCTCATCTAAAAGCTTAAACGATTGTTATAAAAAAGAACTTTTTTAATAACTTAATTATATTATGTCTTCGACAGGTAACACGTCTAGTAGCAGCATTTGGTACGAGTTGGCTTATTTGGAGGCTAAGGAGAAAATTGCAAGAGGCGACCGTGTGTGGCAAATTGCGTTTGGTTCAGGTTTTAAGTGTAACAGTACTGTTTGGAAAGCCATTCGCCGTGTTAAAAAGCCTTCAACAAATCCTTGGATTGATTGCGTTGATATGTACCCTCAGTCTCTCACACAATAAGTGTGAGTTTTCATGAAAGATTTGGAGTTACAAGATGGATGAATGACTATATAAATGTATAGTCAAGAATATTGGTTACGTTATTATACTTAAGTTGATTTTGTGGAAAGGATTAACAAACATATATAGCTTCTTTCCAATATAATTTTGGCCTTGGCCTTTAGATCATATGATGTTCACCTTAATCTTCAAGAATGGTCATGCAACTTACAAGAAATTAATATAGAGAGCATATCTTTCTTGTTGTCGACAATTTGTGAAATAAAATGTATTATGAACATTATACATTGGTGATAAACAAATTATTTATGTACTATTCTTGTTTGTATTTCTCTATTTATCTCTTCTCTTCTTCTCATTTTGTATTTGTTGACACATAATTAAGAAAAAGTGTGAGCTTTATTTTGTCTTATGGGTGTAAATGGACCAATCTCCATATATAGCACAATCAGTACTACAACTCTTCAAAACAAAAGAAAAAGAAGTAAAACCCAGAAATAGATAATCAGAATGTCATCATTATTACTTTTTCTTTTATTTACATTTCTTCTACCTTTGACCACCAAAAACAAAAAAAAAAACTGTTCTACCGAATTTCGCCCTCTTAATTTGAAAGTGCACGGACATAACAAAAAGCTTGAAACAGAAAAGACAAATATACTAGCACCACGCAATAGCTCGGCATGCATTCACAAAGTTAAGAAAAGGGTAAAAACCTAATTACACCTGGTGTTTGCACCAAATTACTAGATGCGCATAGACTTGACCATAGCAAGTCGATAAAGTTTGGTTTGAACATCGATACACAAGTAGTATTTGTTTAACTAATAAAAAGGTTCGTATATGGTTTGGTTTGAACACTGATGCATGCAGATAGTATTTTACCCCAAAAAAAAGTTCATATATAAACTCTCCTTAATTAAGCTCAAAAATTTAAGATATATAAATTAATACTCGTCAACTTTTAATTGTGTGAAAGGTGAGTGTTGTAATGGGGAATATGGAAGAGCTAAAAGCTCATCTTAGATCACTTATTTAATTATTCGCAAGCTTTGAAAAAGACAAAATGGCCTGAAAAGTTGTGTAACAGTGCTCTTAGAGACGTTGAAAATTCGGTTTTTGTTAGGAGTACTATATATAGTTTAGAGGAAATTCAAGGATCTACTATTGATTGTTCACGATGTTGTTCTTTTACCGTAATTTTGGGATTGAAGCTGCAAGAAAGCTTAAGAATTGCCCTATAAAATGCATTAATAACCTCAAGCTAAATATTCATTATTTCCCCTTTGAACATTTATATAGTACTTTGTTAGTCAGATCACGTAGTTACATGTAACGATATATATATATATATATATATA
>AWOL01S0017037.1:182869-207203 GCA_000715115.1 Nicotiana otophora
ATATATATATATATATTATTAGTTACTATATATTAAAGCTTTTCTTTCGAAAATCATCTAAAAAGTGCATTTTACGTTGAGTCACGGTGGCTAGCGTCACCTGTGGGTTCATGTGCATATAATAGGGCTATTGCACAGCGTAAGAGATTGAATATGATTCTTTTCGAACTTCCTGGTACGAAGTTTTCCTTGAATAAATTAAAAATTAAAAAGCAACTTGCCATCTCCAAATGTTTTAAATTAGTAACAGTAAAATGCATATTTCTTAGACTAACCTCAGTAACAAATTAAATTGATATTTGTGATCCAAGGATAAAACAAGTTCAGAAAAAAGTTATGACCTTTTTCTTATGATACTTGGAAGCTTCTGTTCAATAATTTTGCCCCAGAAATTCTAAAATATTCTTGTTAAGATAGTATATCACAACTAAATGGGACACAAAATTTTCTAGCTATAATTAAAAAGTACAATGATGAGAACCATTAAATATCAGATCTCTCATAATTGATGGAAAAGGAAAACTGGGAGACATACGTATAATAATTTCTCCCTCATCTATTATTTTTCTCTAGAGCCTGCGAATTGTAGCTACGCCTTTATTACTAATTAACAAAAACAAAGAAAAGGAAAAAATTAAAATTCTCCTTCCCCAAACGAAAAAGAGAAAAAGAAAACAAAAACAGCAATTGGGGGCTTCAATGTAAAAGCCAAAGATTTGATTATGATAAAAACCAATCAATCTTCTTCGTTCAAGCTAACCACTCGGCATCCATTCCTTCAATTTCTTCAATGTCCATACTGTAACACAATAATTTAAAATAAGAATATATATATATGGAGAGGATAGTAGTTTAGTGACATATGAAAACGAATATTCACTGGATAAATTATAATAATATACTTGAAAAAGACAGTTAACAAAAAGGTCAAAGATTTGATGATGATGATGATAATATATAAGTAAACAATAAATAAAACCAAACGGATCAAACTTCCTTCTTTTAGTTACAAAATAAATAAAAGAAGAAATATAGAAATGCAATTTGGCTGCATGATTACTAACCGAAAATTTTTCAAACATGTTTGAAAACACTTTTTCCGATGGTATATCGGAGACAACTTTTTAATTCTATAAAATAGCAATAAGATTTGCGTATACTTTACTCTTCCTGAACTCCACTTATAAAATTACACCGAGTACGTTATTGGTGATTACTACCCGAAAATCCACAAGAGATAATTACAAAATCAATATTTTCCAAGTGTAACCCCCCTCCCCCACACACCCCAAACGAAGAAAAAATAACCAAAAAAGGAAAAAGGAAAAGGAAACCAAAAATAAAGGTGGGACCAATGGGTTGTCACTTTCATTTCTTCCACCGCTTGACGTGTCAATCCTAGCAAAGACCCATGCTTCTGTGTACTAATACTAACAAAACATGATGTTAGTGGGTGTTGCTTAACCATGCATCTGTTTTGGCTCAGGAAATTTAAAAACTTTTCAAGCCAATTAGAACAAACTTGTTTAAAATCTACTGGTAATTGTTCTGATCAAAAAGATTTAAGTATTACGGGATAAATCTGAAGGTGTTGGGTTAAGATTTACCAAAATCTGATGTAAAAAGATGATTGGGCAACTAAATATACTTGTACGCTTCTGCTATGTGCAGAACATTTAGCTATACGCCTGTACCACAGTAATTAAAGGACGGAAAAAGGGTCGCACTCAAAGAAATATTATGTACACAGCACTCTAAAAGTTTACTAGGATATAAGCATCAGTTCACTGTTCGAACTCATGACCTATAAGTCATAACAATAATTACTCCCTCTATTTCAAAAGATTGGCACAGTTCAGAGTACTAAGGGTCAAAGTACTAAACTTTGACGGTGAATTTAGACATAGATTCTTCACGTTTTTTTAAATAAAATTTACATTTTCGCAAAACTACATAAAATATATTATAAGTTATAATAATTCATAATTCAAAATATTTAAGAAATACTGGGTCAAATAATACAGGGTGATGTAAGCACCTAATACAAATAATTTTGTTTTACTCAATATTATTTTGTATTTCGGCGGAAGGTTGTTTCCACGCAAAAGGTAGTAAAAAGATGAATAAAAAATAAGCAAAGAGCATTCCGAGGTTGTACAGTAACATGACCTAGGAACACAAAACATTTCCTATGTTTTAATTTTACTCGGTAAAATGAGATAAAAATATTAAAACAAAAAGATGAATGAGAAGAGTAAGAAATTGTTACCATGGTAAGGTCGGATCAGAATAGGTTTCATCGACCTGTTGTTGCAAGCAGCTTTCATTTGGATTCAACCAGGCTGGGAATTCCATAACTTCATCAAATGGATAACACCCATAATCCTCAGCAACATTACTCTCATGATCAGGGTCAATTTCCATGGTTTTCAAGAACTTGTACCACCAAGCTGAAGTTGCCAAATTGAGGGTATCATTCCACTCCATCTCATGTTGCACTCCTATTGATCTGATCTCTGCCATTTCTTGGTCATCCATTGATGGATGCAACCCTGAATCTTCACAATTGATAGAATTCACCATCTGAATTGGAGCTCCTTCTTGTGATAATCCCACATAATGAAATTCATCTGAAGAAGATGAAGGGGATGCTGATGAGTAGACTGAGGTGTTGTTATTGCTACTACAATAAGGGGTTGCATCTAAATTGTTGAAATCATGGAAATTGAGATTCAAGCCTAATGTTTGGTTGGGAAGTGGAAAATTGAGGTGGTCTTGTAAAGGTAATTGGGAACCAAAGGATGAAACATGGCAGGAATAAGGATATTGTGGAAGGCAATTAGGGAAGGTTGAATTGGAGAAATTCTCCATATTGTTGTAACTTGGTATGTTATTGTTTATAGTGTTGGAAGCATAAATCCTCGGATTTCTACGGGATTTTAGCTTCCCTTGTTCTTCTCCTGAAGATTCTTGAGGCCAAGTCTGTAACGACTGTGGCCCCGTCTGAGATTGTTGTTGTTGTTGCTGTTGTTTCATAGCGGCTCTATGAAACTTAAGGGCAGTGACAATCTCTCGCCGAGCCTCGGCCATATTTAGAAGCCTTTCTTGATAAGGCCTACTAGTGTGGAGTCTCCTCCTCACTTGTTTCTTTTTAAGCTGTGGTGGTTGTGGGGGTGGTGTTGGCTGTGATAATTGTTGTGTATCACTACACAAACTATCATCATTTTTTGTTGAATTCTCATCATTGTCTTTGGGATTTAAGGGATCTTTGGTACGTGAAGAAGTTAACTGTTTGACTAGGTTTCTAATATAGGCACCAGAGAGATGAGGCTCTTGTCTTAGTTTGTCAACCTTTTCTACTTCCATTATTCCTGCCGAGTTCCCTTTCTTTGGTGAAGATCTTCCCCTCATCTTTTACTAATGGCTTTGGGATTGGAATTTTTGTTCTTTTTTTAGATGGAAATGAAGAGGTCAAAATGGCAAGAAAGTCGGTCTAAAGAAACATGTCATTCACTTTCTGAGAGCCAAAGTACACTATGCAGAGGAGAGGCAGAGGTTAGGAAGGTCTCTTGGGTTCTTATAAATAGCTGGAGACAGTCTCTAGGGTTTTTAAATTCTTTTGGAGCTTTCTCACTTTTGCAAATACATACCTATTTCTTTTCCCATTTTTCTATTAACTTTTGTTACTTGTCTTAGATGGGTAGTTAGGAGAAGTTGCATAACAGATTTTACTCTACAAAATGACAGTTACAAGTGTAACCACTTCTCTCCTTTTAAAATATAATAATAATCTAGTTAGAGAGGCATGATTCATAATGCTCCTATCATAATTGGAGGATCAATTATAACATCAAGCATATAAAAAGGTTGACCTATAAATAAGTTAATTTGAGCATTGAGGCAAATAGATACGAGTCGAGCTAATCTCATGAACTTGCTATAGTCAATAGTGCAGTCATGAGTTTATGCAAGGGAGTTCAAAAGAATCTTAGAAAATTACGAATTCGAACCTATGATCAAAAGCAACTTTGGATCCTTTTTGCCATTACATTAAAATATTCTCTTATGTCAAGGACTTAAGGGGATGCAACAATTTATGTATAATAAAAATTTCGTTATACAATATAATTTTTCAATGAAAGAGATTCAATTGAACTCGCTTGGCTCTACATAACTCCGTCATTGGCCTTAGCAACAAGCAAAGTCGAGTCCAAGGTGAACCAAACCAAGATTTGGCAGTACCAAACAAGTCCAATCGAGCTTTGTACAGCATAATCGAACCAAGTTGAGACCGAGCCAATTCTTTAATATTTATTTCATTCATATATGCAACTTCGCCTTTAGAATAATCATTTGCACAATGAATTGATCGGTTAAGAAAAACTATAAAGATACTTTAAATTGAGAATTGAATGCAACTGTGAATTATTAGTTTTAACTGTTTAAGTTAGAATCTACAATCTATATTTTGAACCCCTCGGTTCTTTCTCCTTTTTTGGATAACTCAATCTCATTCCATAACTAATATACAAAAGATGGTGCTAAAAGTAATATACAAAATGACTGAGTGGCACAACCACATCTATTCAAGTCAAGTTTGAACACCTTGGTTCTAAGCTTAATAATCCAAAAGGAGATGTCGGACTAGAAAACAAAACATTTCATTCAAATCAAGCAATTTGACTGTCCGTTATACGGTTAGAGAAAATCCAAAGTGTGAAATAATGGACTTTCACAAGATACATGGACATTGATGACTTCGGTGCTGTAACTAAGTCTATGGCATATGTTCATGTGATCTTTTTGGTTAGGTTGGGTAGTCTCATTATATATGGTGTCTTCAAATAATAAAACAGCTAAAGAAGCAAGAATTCAAAACTATTGGAAGAAAAATAGAAAAGGTAGTCCACTGGCCTGCATAATTAAGGCCTGCAAGGAAGACCTTCAATGCTCAAGAACGGCAATTCACAGCTGGTTTTATCACACATCTTATACTTAACTACCGTCCACGAGATGTCACTAATAAGATCGAGGAAAACAGAGTGGACCTACAAATATAAATAGATGTACTAAACCCCAATTATGCGGCTAATTAAGTCATGGCATGGCCCGGATCCTTCTCAGGTCATCAATTTCAGAGATCAACCGCTACTGTTGTCATCAGATATATATAACCAGAAAAATTATCCTAGAAAGTATTGTAAGCATCAAAGACTTTACTTTTGCTATTTTGGTGCGATAGATAAAGATATTACACAGAGAATCAAAATAAAATAGTTTAAAAGTTGAGATAAAAAAGTGTTATCAAGGTATTATGAATAGAAAGATACTTAGAAATGTTATATGAGAGTGAACGTTAGAGATGTTAAAATCCATCATATCCACAAGATGATTGCCGCAAATTAGTGGATATTAAGATATATTTGCTGTTGTACAAGATTATAATTGTCACGCCCCAAACCTGAGGGGCGTAGCTAGCACCTGGTGTCGTACTGGTCCGAGCGAACCACTCTGTAACTCATTTCTTTTTCTTCTGCAACTATCATGGGCCAACATGGCCACGACTCGTAATGTATAACTATAAGTGAGCAAACGTTGTATCAATGAACTATCTTTCTTAAAACAAGAATACACATGGGCCATCAAGGCCTCTGACATATTATACAAAATGAATCTCTGTGTGTGTCTACAAAGCCTCTAAGATTATTCGACATCAAAACATGGTCAGGACAGAGACCCGGCTTACCCATAAGTCTATAGCAAAACTCTGACAAGATGACTTATAGACTCGGCTGCACTCCGAATGAAGTGGAATCTTACCGATCATTCACTGAATGTTAACCTCGTCTACTATGAGCGCTCGTCAAACTGATTATCTATACCTGCAGGCATGAATGCAGCGTCCACAATAAAAGGACGTAAGTACGAATAATGTACTGAGTATGTAAGGCATGTAAATTAGTATATAAAGAACATGAAAGAAACATGGAATAAAAGACTCAACCTGTAAGTCTGGATAGCTCTGTAAATCATGAAATATTTATAATGTCATGCATATACGTATAAATATCATATAATGCATAGGTCTGTGCGTACATAACATCATCAAGCCTCTGAAGGCATCCCATCATATTATCTCAGCATCTGTGGGCAAAATCATCAACGTATACTAACTGATCAGGTGGTGGTGCGTATATAACTCCATAACCTTTTTTCATACCCATATACATATAATATACGCGTATATAACGCCATCTGGTCATGGGTAAATGCACATGTATAAATGAATGCAATGCATAATGAAGTAAATCAATACGATCTCTTGGAATGTCATGAGACCCATGAACATACGTTATAATAGTAGGACATATGGGGAATCAAGAACATAGGCAACCTTAGTACTTCTATGAATAAAGTCGTTATGAAAGTTGTGCGTTTGCTCGTTTCATTTGTAGCATAGGGATCATGCCAAAAGGGAAGAAGGGATAGCCTTAATATACCTTACTTGAGGAATTTATCAAACACTTTTACTTGGGCTTGCCAAGAACAACTTTTGCTCCTTTAAATCTTTGAACAAGAACTAAGCATTTCTTATGATCAAGGCATATTTCATGTTGCTGGACATATGGAGTATCATAGATGTATGTTTTTTCTATGTTTCTAAAGTAGGAGACTCCCTAATAATAGAAGGAAAGATTTCAACCTTCTTTCTATATCTTAATACAAAAGAAGTGTAATATGAAGGCTTAAAGGCTTGCATTAACACGTGTAAACAAGGCACACCAAGTGCTATGACTCATGTGCACTTTGGTGCCACCCTTGGCCAATTTTATGCCATGTGACAGCCCGTAAATTCCCCTAAAATGCCACCTAATCTCATAAACCAAAGAGTCACCATTTCCCAAGCCTTTTGCTGCCATGTTGGGAGGCTTATCACGCCTATCCAAATATTTTAACTACTTATCCACCCCAATAATTTAATGACTAAGCCACCAAAACTCCCTAATCTTGCCACCTAGCTTCAAGACTTGCCTAGTCAATATTGAATTCCCTACTTGTTGCCACCTCAATCCTTATAAAGTTGATTTGTCATGAGTACCCCTTATCCTCATGATTCCACGTGGATTCATAAAAATGACACTTATCCACTTATAACTAATTTCATACTCCATGACTTTATACCAACATTTAACCAATTATTCACATAATAATTTCTAGGCCTCGATTCACTTAAATACTAATATACTTCATATACCTTACTATCATGGTCATGTGGTATAGCACTAGTCCATAAATATGCGGTATTATAGCTTGGACCGTATTTTATCCCAAAATATCAAACATCAACGAAACTCGCTTTCTTCGATTTGTTTACCCTCTGACCTTTACAATACTTACTTATCACTTGTTTGAAATATCATAAGTACTTATAACCTCAAAAATAGTCTTGTCCTTGAACTTATATCGATTATCTTACGACAAACCCGATGTACAAAATTACGGATGTAACATCCTTCACCCCTTTAGACAAATTCGTCCTCGAATGTTAACTCTTAGAGATTTATAAAACTTTTGCTAAGGTCTCCTCTGTAAACTAAACTAAAACCCAACTATATCTGAAGTCTCGACTATTCATAACTTTTTGTACTTGAGTATCTCGTATTTTCTTCACCTTTACCTTACGTACCTGTCAATCTCGCATCGTATCTTTTGTTTCTTTCATAACCTCCCTTCGACATAGGTGGAAATTATGCCTTAAAACTCTACTATAATACCTGCACCTCTGGTGCATACAAAATCTGGCGAAAGCTTCATACTGAATTCTTACAACTCAGCTCTATGGCACGATCTGAAAACAAAGAAGGGTAACATTTCCTAAATACCCTATAGCCTCTCCATTATAAATGTGACGCGCAACACACCCATAAGTGAGACCCTACTAGGCACGGCTTTGTAGACTTCCTAGGACACGACCTGCTCTGATACCACTCTGTCACGTCCCAAACCTGGGGGCATGGCTGGCACCCGGTGCCGTACTGGCCCGAGCGAATCACTCTGTAACTCATTTCTTTTTCTTCTGCAACTATCATGGGCCAACATGGCCATGACTCGTAATGTATAACTATAAGTGGGCAAACGTTATATCAATGAACCATCTTTCTTAAAACAAGAAAACATATCATATTGTACAAAATGAACCTCTGTGTATATCTTCAAAGCCTCTAAGATTATTCGACATTAAAACATGGTCAGGACAGAGACCCGGCTTACCCATAAGTCAATAGCAAAACTCTGACACGATGACTTATAGACTCGGCTGCACTCCGAATGAAGTGGAATCTTACCGATCATTCGCTGAATGTTAACCTCGTCTACTATGAGCGCTCGTCAAACTGATTATCTATACCTGCAGGCATGAATGCAGCGTCCACAATAAAAGGACGTAAGTACGAATAATGTACTGAGTATGTAAGGCATGTAAATTAGTATATAAAGGACATGAAAGAAACATGGAATAAAGGACTCAACCTGTAAGTCTGGATAGCTCTATAAATCATGAAATATTTATAATGTCATGCATATACGTATAAATATCATATAATGCATAGGTCTGTGCGTACATAACATCATCAAGCCTCTGAGGGCATCCCATCATATCATCTCAGCATCTGTGGGCAAAATCATCAACGTATACTAACTGATCAGGTGGTGGTGCGTATATAACTCCGTAACCTTTTTTCATATCCCATATACATATAATATACGCGTATATAACATCATCTGGTCATGGATAAATGCACATATATAAATGAATGCAATGCATAATATATATGCAATGCATATATAAATGAATGCAATGCACATCTGGTCATGCAAAATCATCACATATATAAAATAAGTCAATACTATCTCTTGGAATGTCATGAGACCCATGAACAGACGATATAATAGTAGGACATATGGGGAATCAAGAACATAGGCAACCCTAGTACTTCTATGAATAGAGTCGTTTATGAAAGTTGTGCGTTTGCTCGTTTCATTTGTATCATAGGGATCATGCCATAAGGAAAGAAGGGATAGCCTTAACATACCTTACTTGAGGAATTTATCAAAAACTTTTACTTGGGCTTGCCAAGAACAACTTTTGCTCCTTTAAATCTTTGAACAAGAATTAAGCACTTCTTATGATCATGGCATATTTCATGTTGTTGGATATATGGAGTATCATGGATGTATATTTTTTTTATGTTTCTAAAGTAGGAGACTCCCTAATAATAGAAGAAAAAATTTCAACCTTCTTTCTATATCTTAATTGCAAAAGAAGTGTAATATGAAGGCTAAAAGGCTTGCATTAACACGTGTAAATAAGGCACATCAAGTGCTATGACTCATGTGCACTTTGGTGCCACCCTTGGCCAATTTTATGCCATGTGGCAGCCCATAAATTCCCCTAAAATGCCACCTAATCTCATAAACCAAAGAATCACCATTTCCCAAGCCTTTTGTTGCCACTTTGGGAGGCTTATCAAGCCTATCCAAATATTTTAACTACTTATCCACCCCAATAATTTGATGACTAAGCCACCAAAACTCCCTAATCTTGCCACCTAGCTCCAAGACTTGCCTAGTCAATATTGAATTCCCTACTTGTTGCCACATCAATCCTTATAAAGTTGATTAGTCATGAGTTCCCCTTATCCTCGTGATTCCACGTGGATTCATACAAATGATACTTATCCACTTATAACTAATTCCATATTCCATGACTTTATACCAATATTTAACCAATTATTCGCACAATAATTTTTAGGCCTCGATTCACTTAAATACTAATATACTTCATATACCTTATTATCATGGTCATGCGGTATAACACTAGCCCATAAATACGGGGTGTTATAGCTTGGACCGTATTTTATCCCAAAGTATCAAACATCAACGAAATTCGCTTTCTTCGATTTGTTTACCCTCTGACCTTTACAACACTTACTTATCACTTGTTTGAAATATCATAAGTATTTATAACCTCAAAAATAATCTTGTCCTTGAACTTATGTCGATTATTTTACGCCAAATCCAATGTACAAAATTACGGGATGTAACAATAATGATCACATTTGGCAAAAGTTGCGAGTAGTATTACATCGAGAATACAATGAGAAGAGTCCACTTGAGATGGTTTGGAAATATCCTGCATTGATTTGCAGACACATCGATCCATAGATGTGAGACCATGGTGAGTGAAAGTGTCAAAACAGGGACGAGGTGATCACCTACAACTAATTAGAAGAAACTTGTGTGCAAACACCTACAATCTTCTCGAATCCATGCACACCAAGTGAAGAATAGGGCATAATGAATTAAAATGATCAATATAATTGAGAATATATTTTAGTAATATTAGTATATTTACTTTCGATATTATGTTTTCTAAGAGTGTTTTAGTCGTGTAGGAGACTTATATACCGTCTAAGACATTAGCGCACTAGTTGTTCTTGTTGAAGACTTTGCTATTCCTTCTGCCTTTCAATTGATTGAAAAAGAGGGCATTTTAGGCAAATAACTTCTGATGATTTTCAAGCAATTTGTCTGAAGGCTTGTAAATTGGTACCCATGGGACCATGATCAAAACGTCAGCAGAAGGCTACAGAAACTGACAGGAGAATCTCCATACTCTTGTAACCTCATTTCTTTTGCATAAACAATTGTATGTGAGCATAATGAAATGCAAATAATATTTGTGTAATAAAATCCAATATTTATTGTTCAAATTGTTGACATGACTAGTGTCTGTTCTTAAAACAGAGAACTTGGACCTTTAGGAAAGGCAATTCACACACAGCCTGTTAAAGACAGAAATGCTCCATACCTCTCCCTTCCTTTTCTTTCTGTTTTCTTTCCTATATTGCTGCTTTTTCTCCCAAACAGTTTCTATTTAATTTCTAATGCCTACTTGGACCTGCCAATGGCATAGCTTCTGAGTCTTTTAGAAGATTTGAGTAACAGCAATAACAGTAAAAAGGGATTAGCTTATAACCAACCGTAGATTGATTATATGATTACTTAAAGAAACATAAGAAAGAGAGTGGTCTAACTAAAGAAGAATTAGATTGACAACCTTGGAATCTAAGATTTAAATTAGGGCAGAAGCAAGAGTAGGTGAATTCAAACCGTCTTTAAAGTTACTTGATACTTGTACAAGTGGAAGGGGAATCTTGGCGTAACTGGTAAAGTCGTTGCCATGTGACTAGGAGGTCATGTTTTCGAGCCGTGGATACAGCCTCTTGCAAAACTACAGGATATGGTTGCGTACAATAGACCCTTGTTATTTGGCCTTTTCATGGACCCTGCGCATTGCGGAAGCTTAGTACACAAGGCTACGCTTTGATACTTGTGTTAGTGGAAGATGATAGATTAGTCATGTGTGTGTAAACTGACTCAGACACCAACGTCATCAAAAACAATTACAAGGCAGCCCAGTGCAAAAAGCATTCCCCGTTCACGCAGGATCCGAAGAAGGGCACCCCGAGGGATGTTATGTGGACAACCTACCCTGATACAAGCATCAGTGGTTGATTCCAGTATTCCACATATTCGAACCCGTGACCTATAGGTCACACGGAGACAACTTGACCGTTGCTCCAAGGCTCCCCTTCGTCATCAAATATTTTTTTATATCAACTAATGTCTATCTAGTTTAAAACCTCACTACACAGTAATTTCAGTCAACTATAAGCTTCAAATTAATCAAAAGTTAAAAACGTCAATTAATATTAGGGAAAAGGCCAAAAAATGACCTTGTGGTATTCGAAATAGATCAATTATAACCTCCGTTTAAACTTGAGTCCAAAAATGACCTTGCCGTTATAGAATGGGTCTAATAATGCCATTTTGTTATTCGAAATGGATCAATTACAACCCTCGTTTAAATTTGAGCCCACCAATGACCCTGCCATTAAAGAATGAGTCTAATACTGCTATTACTCTCAGTTAATAATTATTAGGGGTGTAAAATGGATATTTAAAAACCGACAGAACCGCGTCGAACCAATTTTTAGGTTTCTTTTAATAAACTATAGGTTTTATATAAATCTATAATTGTACCGATAAATAGGGTAGGTTTTTATTTTATAAAAATAAACCGAAAAAATATCGAACCGTACCGAATAAATTTACATTTGAAACATATATTTATATGTTAAGTTTAAAAATAATAATGTATTAAAATTTGTACATTATTTATATTAATACATTATTACAAATATAAATATTAGACTCATTCTTTAACGGCATGGTCATTAGTGGGCTCAAATTTTAAACTTATTCGACCCATTCTTATAAATATTAAACCCATTATCATTTTTAAACTTAATATATAAATATCGAACCGTACCGAATAAATTTACATGTAAAACATATATTTATACTGGGTCTAATAATAGGTCTGATTTATTTACATGTGAAACATATATTCACATGTAAATTTATTCGGTACGGTTCGAATATATTTACATGTGAATCATATATTCACATGTAAATTTATTCGGTACGGTTCAATATTTTTTCGGTTTATTTTTATAAAATAAAAAACCTACCCTAATTATCGGTACGGTTATAGATTTATATAAAAACCTACGGTTTTATTAAAAGAAACCTAAAAATTGGTTCGGCACGGTTCTATCGGTTTTTAAATATCCATTTTACACCCCTAATCATTACTAACTGAGAAAAATAACAGTATTAGACTCATTCTTTAATGGCAGGGTCATTGGTGAGCTCAAATTTAAACGAGTGTTATAATTGATCCATTTCGAATAACACAAGGGCATTATTAGACCAATTCTATAACAGCAAGGTCATTTTTGGACTCAAATTTAAACGGAGGTTATAATTGATCCATTTCGAATACCACAAGGTCATTTTTGAGCCTTTTCCCTTAATATTAAGTTCAATCAACTACTTGGAGTTGCACCCGACACCTTCTGTGTCTTCACGAGTATGACACTATAGTGTACGTAGGAAGCAAATGCAGTAATCTGTCCCAAAAACATAGAATTTCTTTTTTTTTAAATGAAATCAATAGGGAACTCTACTATATACAATATTGGGACAAGTAAATTATAAGGTTTCACCAAAGTCTGAGCTTTAATTCAACATTTAATTCCACTATATGCTGAGGACTGTTCAATCCAAAAAAGGAATTTACCTCTAAAACAGCTGGTAACTATTTTTGTGTGATGTTTTTTTCTGTTCTATGATCCAAACAAGTAAAGGATAACTGTGAAAGCTGTGTTATTGCTCAACCATCATTCACATGGAAATGTCCTATCATCAACAGGAGGCAAAAAAAAGGCTCTTTAAAGGTATCCAACCTTTCACATAACTATGCAGGTTAAAGATGTCAGGCAATCAATTTTAGCAAATGGCAATAATATTCCATAAATATCAGTAACAGAAAAAGGCTACGCTTTCTCGCAAATGTTAATATAGGAATTGCAAGAGTTCTGTTTAGGATGACCATACTGTTGTCAATCTTTAAAAATATTACTCCCTCTTGCCAATTTAAAATGAGCACCACTAAATTTCTATAAAACTTAAAAAAAATTCAAGCACTTAAATTCATCAAATTATACAAATTTTTAATTTTGATGTAATGATTGTCTAACTTTTCAGCCATCACTTTAGTATTTTCTTCTATGGTCACTAATATAATATGCTTGCATCAGCCACTGATATTTGTATCAGAGTAGGCTTATATAAGGTTAGGTTACTTACGCGGGATGCTTCATGAAAATGATTACCCTTAATCACTAAAACAATATGGATTTCATTAACACTTTAAACTCAATATTTAATCAAATACCTTTATATAAAATAAAAAGGTATAGAGTGTTTACCTTACAATTTCGAAAAGAAAAAAAGGAGGTATAGAGTGCTATCTTCTTATGGGGACCAGATAGTGCAATAAAATTAGCCTAAGGTAAATACACTGTTGTCTGCTGTGTATAACTTAAATATCAGCGTGAGCTAACACAATCACTCAATATATATATATATATATATAAAAGCAATTCAACTATTTCACCGGGTGAGATGTAATAATTTTGACACTAGACATGTAAGTGGACACCTCAATTATTCTATCGGAATCTTTTCACCAATACAAATATATAATTCTACTAAGACTTACACATATAGTAAGAAATAATCCAACATTTTTTGTCTCACTAAGTTTGAGCGCTGATCTTACATGATTTTCACCCTCTTTATTAGTTTTGTAATATCGAAAAACTTTGGAAAGCAACTTCTTTTGTTATGGAAAATGAACCAAAAAGTCACCTTAAGTTTTATAAAATTGTTTCTCTGTCCACACTTCTACTAGGAAAAGCCAATGAAGGTAAAAAATGTGAAAAACATTGTCACGCCTCAAGTGAATAACTTAAATATCGTAGCTTCGAGTCCCAAGATTACAAGAAACTCTAAAAATAATTAATCAATTACCAAAGCAAATGATTGAACCTGTTTGCGCCCTAAAAAATATGGAAAATGACATTATATAACTACTTTCAAAATAATAGTCGGAAAAAAATTTATATATATATAAATTTTATATACTTTTACAGCTACCGAATATAAATATTTTTGGCCGCAGGAGAAAACTAATCTTTGTCCTAAAAACATTATGAGCATCTCATATTACCATATCAATCCTTTAAGTTCAACCCCAGATTTCTACACATCGAGTGAGGTTGCTCAACAATTAAACCCATTTTTAGGTCCCAATAAAAAAAAAGATCATTTCTTACCATAATATCAGTCCTTCATTGTCCCGAAAACATATAGGAAGTAGAATTTCCAATGAAAACAATAGAACCCATTGGAAGACAAATTAAATATGCACTTCCCACTCAAGAAAAAACAAGTTTAACATGCACGTATTGTCAAAACACGAATCCCATACCTTACCCACAGATTTCTACACAATGCGATATTGTATGTGGTATGAATAGAATTAAAAGATTGACATAATTTTAAGTAAATTGAGATTAGGTATATAAATTTTCTTAATTATATCACTTCATTTAAACTCATCTCAAAAAAAGTATTAAAAAGTTTATTTGTACTAGTATATAAATTTCTGACAAGACTAAATAATAAACGTAAAACATATTTCTAACTAACTAATATCACCTATATATATCTTTTTTTTAATTGTACACTTTTTTTATAGGTCAATATTAGTTTCAAGAGTTTGTAAGTTCTCCGACGTAATTTTCTTTCATGTAATTTTAGGTCTATTTCGTCCAATTTTAATAGTTTCACACATACAAACCAGTGCATTTCAACATTTTTAACTTACACTTTTGCCTAATTTGATTATTTTAATCTTCTCTAATGACCGCATATCATCCACAACTCTGCAACATTCATATTGTGAAAGTTTGACTTTAGGCCCATATTCACTCTCATATAATACTATTGGGTTTTTAACTGTTTTATAAAAGTAACCTCACTTATGGTAGGTGTCATTCTATCACATAGCACTTATACCCCTCTACTTTCAAAAATGGTCTAAGAATACCCTTCGTTATACTATTAGGTTATCTATACCCTTGCAGTCATATTTTGGATTCAAATATACCCCTCGTTTAAACGGAGGGACACGTGTCATCGTCCTGGTGGTCAATTCTAAATATCTCTTAATTAATTAAAAAGACCCATTATCCATACCCGAAAAATAATTTTTTTTTGTAAAAACAGGAAAAAACAAAAAAAAAATATTTTTACTAAAAACTGAAAAAAACGAAAATACTTTTTTTTCCAGTTTTTACAAAAAACTGCTTTAAAAAACTGAAAAATATTTTTTAAAATAATATTTTTGTAAAAACTGAAAACAAATCTGAAAAGTAATTTTCTAAAGCAATTAAAAACTGAAAAAAACCGAAATATTTTTAACTAAAAACTGAAAAAAAATATATTTGTTTTTTTAATTTTTACAAAAACACTGCTTTAGAAATTTGGTTTTTAGTTTTTTTTTCAGTTTTTACAAACATATTGTTTTAGAAAATATTTTTCAGCTTTTTTTAAAGCAGTTTTTTTGTAAAAAATGGAAAAAAAATATTTTCGTTTTTTTCAGTTTTTAGTAAAAACAAATTCAGTTTTTACAAAAAATATTGCTTTATAAAGTTGATTTTCTTTTCAGTTTTTTCAAAAACATTATTTTAGAAAATATTTTTCAGTTTTTTCTAAAGCAGTTTTTTTGTAAAAACTGAAAAAAAAAATCATTTTTTTCAGTTTTTAGTAAAAATAATTTTAGTTTTTTTCAGTTTTTACAAAAAAGTATTCCTTTAAAAAATTACTTTTTGGTTATGATTAATGAGTCTTTTTAATTAATTAGAAGATCTTTAGAATTGACCAACAGGACGATGACACGTGTCCCTCCGTTTAAATGAGAGGTATATTTGAACCCAAAGTATGATTGCAGGGTAATAGATAACCCATTAGTATAACGAGGGGTATTCTTAGACCATTTTCGAAAGTAGAGGGGTATATTTAGCTCTTTACCGTATTTTAATTCTATCACACATTTTCACCCATGCCTCTAATATATCAATCCTAATATCTGGATTGTTTTATTTAGGCACAACAATTCCATCTAATCTAATATCAATTTCATTCATTTTGTGCTGACCAAACTTGCAATGATATGAAAACATAGATACATATCTAGAAACTAATCTATAAAATTCCACACCGACCAGAGTAAGTGATGAAAATGACATTTATCAAACAGAATCCAGCCTAGTTTTACAGGCAAAAATTTTCCAGCCTTTATTTCTACCAAAAAATATAATATTTGTTGGAGACATCGGTTATGCTGTGACAACAATTTATAACACACTCACTAGTTGAAGAAAAAAATTTACACCGTTACAAAGTGTTACTAGACATATGCCTGGTTGGGCATAGATTATTAGCGGCGATGTGAGAACAAATACAAACATTTAGAACTCATAATTAAGTAATACTTTTAGGATTGCACACACATATGTAGAAATCCCCATATTTTAATTAAAATATAGAGATAGACAACAGCAGCAATAATAATAATTATATTAATAAATAAATTAAAATAAAGGGAAGAAAGAGAAGAGAGACCTGACTGCTGGGGAGTTGGGTGGAATTGTGGATAATATCAAAGGGGGAAAGAGAGAAAAGATGGAATTGGCTTCCTTTTTTCTGATCTGATCTGATGAGGAGACCTGCTTCAGCCAATCATCTTCTTCCTCAGAAATTTTGCCTCCCTCATCAAAGGGTTTTAACCAATGGGATTCGCCCACTAAATACATAAACAAAACCAACCTCTCTATCCGTTTTCTTCGGATTCCATTCACACCTTTGGCTAACAATGTCTTATGCTATTTTTCTCCCTCTTATCTTCTTATCCGCTTAATCAAAGCTTAGCAGCAGAGGCACCGAGTAAGTGGATGGAAAACTCAGAATTTATTATTCACTGATTTTTCTTTACTTACTTATGGCTTCTCTGCTCTTTTCCCTTGTTTTTATTATTAGGTGAAAAGTGTACGGACGGGTTTAACAACACATAAATCGACACGCAATATTTACTTTATTTTTTTTATAAATAATATATGTACCGAAAAATACTACTCTATCATCACTTGGACAGATGAAAAAAACTCCACCTCTTTTTTATATGACTCACTCTTTTAGTTTGTTTCAAAATTTCTTATTTATCTTTTATTATATACTTAGACAATAAGTTCAGTTAATGAGTCTCAATAAGTTTGGATTATCGAACAGAGTTTTAATATTATTAAAAGATTTTTATTGAGGACCTTTCACTATCACTCTACTGCATAACTATCATCTTCGGCCATTATCCTATCGCTACTACAAGCCACTACCACTAACCCATTGTCGTTGCCGCCCGTCACTATATATTACCAACCACCTCTACCATTACAATCACCATTATTACTAACCTTAAGATGGTTTGTTATTTTGAAATTGGGAGGTGTGGGGTTGTTCCCACATTGGATGAGAGAAGTCAATTTTGGAGCATTTTACGTCATTTTCATGTCTTTGATTTAGAACACATATATTTTTAAGTGTGTGCAATTGAGTACACTATATATTTATATTATATATATATATTATATTAATAAAGACTCGGATCCAAAGGTTAAATATTTTACTTTTAATTTTATTTTGTGACAGAAAATCAATTTATTGAATTTTAAATTCAAAATTCGAATAAACAGTTATGCCTATTTATGAAAGGTTCTATCCAGATATGTCTCTTTGTGAAAGGCAAAATACATAAAAGTGCATAAAACCCCTTTAAGTTGTTACTGAACCCCTCAACCGAGCTATTTTTTTATTTTAACATTTCAAGTGGCTATTAAGTAAGTCAAGTAAACACCCGAGTACATCAGTTCATATGCGTGAGTTGCATTTGCCAATGACATGTCAAATGGACCAATCAAAATATGACACGTGTAATTTTGCCATAAAAATTTGACACGTATAATTTTTCCAAAACAAATTGACACATGCAATTAACAAAAAAAAAAATACATTTAAAGAAACCTTCTTTACCATCTCCTCTCTCATCTTGACATAGCAACTGCCGGCTCCTCTCTCCATCCATTTCAGTCGCCGCATCGCCACCAATCGCCGCCTTCGGAGGTGATGACCAGCTGGGCGGCGACCTCCCCTTCAACCACAACCACCCTTTACCCTTCCCCCTCTCGCCGTCATTGTTCTGTCGAGGCAGAACCCTCACCGGTAGGCCTTCAAACGCCTGTGAGATCTACAAAGTCGGTGACCCCATAAAAATCGGTTGACTTTAGATATATCCAGATCTGGCCGAAGATATGCTTTTGCATCATGTTTGTGGATTGTTTTTCACGGGTCTAGCCGTATCTACGTTTTTCTGGCGACTCCCTTGCTTATGTCCTTTTTACTCATCTATATGTTCCATTGCGTTGATAACTAAGAACCAATTCCCCCAAATTGATAATACACTAAAACTAACAAATTAATAATTGATATTTAAAATACTGAATCTTGAACAAAAACTCCATCATAAATTCTCTTATTTTGTAATTCTGTTCAACTAGAAATTATGCACGAGAAAATGGAGGATGTAACGACCCGGCCAGTCGTTTCGAGAGTTATAGCCTCGTTTCCCTTATTTTTTCTTTTTTTTTATGCTTTTAAGCTATATTATGATATAACGGGCTAGTTGGTTCGGGTTCGGAGTTGTTTCAGAGGAGGGAATGAGATACTTAGTCTCTAAAGTAGAAGCTTCAGTTAAAAAAGTCAACCGGATGTTGACCTATGTGTAAACGATCTCGGATTTGAATTTTTATGGTTCTGTTAGCTCTGTTAGATGATTTTGGACTTAGGAGTACGTCCGAAATGTGATTTGGAGGTCCGTAGTAGAATTAGGCTTGCATTGGCGAAAGATGAAAATTTGGCGATTTCGGTCGGGAGTGAAAAAATTTGATATCAGGGTCGGAATGGATTTTCAGAAGTTGGAGTAGGTTCATAGTGTCATTTGTGATGTATGTGCAAAATTTAAGGTCATTCGGACGTGGTTTGGTTGGTTTCGGCATCGGTTGTCGAATTTGGAAGTTTAGAAGTTCTTAGGCTTGAATTCGAGGATAATTTGATAATTTGATGTTGTTTTGAGTGATTCGAAGGTTCGACTAAGTTTGTATGTTGATATATGACTTGTTGGTATTTTTGGTTGAGGTCCCGAGGGTTTCGGGGTGATTCCAGGTGGTTAACGGATTGTTTGAAGTTGGAAAATGCAGCTGAAGCTGCTGCTACTAATATTTTCGCACCTGCGGATGGGGAGCCGCAGGTACGAGGTCGTAGGCGCGGAGGGAAGGTACGCAGATGTGGAGAAAAAGAGGTTGGTCAGTTTCCGCAGAAGCGGAGTGTAAGCGCGCAGGTGCACTTCCGCAGGCGCGAGAATTTGTAGCGTAGATGCGGAAAAGGGGAGGCCAAGGCTGGAGCGCAGACGCGAAGGATTTGGCCGCACCTGCGAGGCATGGGGCGCAGGTGCGTAAATTGGGAAATTAAGTGGAGTTCGCGGGTGCGGCGCCTTGATCGCAGGTGCGGTCCCGCAGTAGTGAAAAAATAGGTCGCAGGTGCGAAGACCTGGGCAGAAACCATAAATAGAAAACTTCGCGAATTTTGGCTCATTTCCTCCATTTTCAAGTCGGATTTTGGAGCTTTTGGAGTGATATTTGAAGGGTGATTCAAGGACTATCAGTGAGGTAAGTTGCTTGAGCCCTAATACTCATATATATGGTAATTGTCCATTGTTTAATCATGTAATTAGTGAAAATGAGGGGTTAGGACTTGGAATTTTGGAGAGTTTAATTTAAGGATTTGAGGGACCAAATGATGTCGGATTTTGATGAATTTTGTATGTATGGACTCGTGAGTGAATAGGATTTCTAGTTTTGTAAATTTTGTCGGATTTCGAGATGTGGGTCCGGGGGTGAGTTTAAGTGAATTTCGGGTTTTGGGGCTAATTTGATAGTTTTTCTTGTGGAATTCATTCCTTTAGCATAAATTGATGGTATTGTACTGACTGTGAGCAGATTCAGAGCATTTGGAGGCCGAATCGAGGGGCAAGACCATCGCAGAGTAGGGATTTGATCGGTTTGAGGTAAGTAATGATTGTAAATCTAGTTCTGAGGGTATGAAACCCCAGATTTTAGTATCATTTACTATTTTGAGGTGACGCACATGCTAGGTGACGGGCATGTGGGCATGCACCGTTGGGGATTGTGACTTGATCCGTCCCGTAGTAACTGTAAAGTTGCATATTTTGCTAAAACTATATGTTATTTATGAGGTTTAGAAACGAGTTTCTGTAAATTGGGTGGAATGCCATGTTTTAGCCTTGTGCCAGTGCTGTTTGGACCCTTAGAGGCCTTTTATTACTATTCTCTCACTGTGTTCGAATGAAAATCTATACTCAGTCATGGTTATACCTGTTTACTGCATAACTCAGTTTTATTACTCTGTTTTGATACATATAAATATTGTTTTGGGTTGAGTACCCTGTTTTTACTGAGAGCCCGAGTGGCTTGAGAGGTTTGTGACTGAGTGAGGCCGAGAGCTTGATTTGTGAGGAGTTTTATGGGATCGGTATATACACCGCAGCATATTTGATATAGGCCGAGGGCCTGAGTGATTTATGCCATGATTTGGCTTGATATAGCGCTCGGGATGAAGGGGCCACTCTGGAGTCTGTACATACCCCGAGTAAGCGCATGTACCTACTGAGTATGAGTGCCGAGTGCCGAACGCTGAGTGACTGGGAGGCATGAGGGATTGTGAGGTATGCCCGAGTGGCATGAGTAATTGTGAGGTATGCCCGAGAGGCATGAGTGATTATGAGGTTTGTTCGAGAGACCGTATACAAGTGATGTTGCCCGAGGGCCTGTTTATGATTTCATCATTTTTGCTCACCTTTGCATTGAGCCTCTATTTGAAACTGTTGAGAAATATCTTTAAATGATTTTTTTTTTACTGGAACTTGGTTTTAAAAGAGATGATTTGATTCAAACATTGATTTTTAAAACATGTTGTATTTTTACCGAGATTCATAATACGAACTTTATATGCTTTGTTGCTCGTCACTACTGATCAGTCTTTATTTATTGTTGTTACTTACTGAGTTCGCGTGCTCACGTTACTCCGTGCACCTTAGGTGCAGATCCAGGTGTAGCTGGACATGGTAGCAGTTGTTGACTATTCCGACTGCAGATTTTCTCGGGGATAGCAAGGTAGCTTCCTGGAAATCCCAGCCCTGCTCGTCTCCCTCTTATCTTCCTTTAGTTATATTTAACTATTTTCCAGACTATGTTAGTCTCGATATTGTCAGATAAATTGTAGTAGATGCTCATGACTAGTGACACTCCGATATCGGACTTTTCTTTTTCGCACTTTTATTTTGATTTGAACTCCTTTACGAAGTTTTTTATGTTAAATAGCCTTGAGATTATCTTTGAAATAAAAATATCGGTTTGTTTTGGAAAATGAGTCGGTCTGCCTAGTTCCACGATAGGCGCCATCACGACAAGGTTAGTTTGGGTCGTGACAAGTTGGTATCAGAGCCTAGGTTACATAGATCTCACGAGTCATGAGCGGGTTTAGTAGAGTCTTGCGGATCGGTACAAAGACGTTTGTGCTTATCTTCGAGAGGCTCCAGGATCCTTAGGAAACTCCACATTCTTGAATTCTTGTCGTGCGAATCTGTTGATTCTACTAACTAAACATATGTTGTTTTATTCTCTCACATATGGTGAAGACTCGTACTACCGGTCAGGAGGGCCAGCCACCAGTACCACCAACCAGGGCCGCGAGAGGCCGAGGCCGCGGTAGAGGCCATGATAGGGGCAGAGGTGCATCCCGCACCGCAACTGGGGCAGTTACTGCAGATCTACCAGTTGCCCCAGATCAGGACCAGATTCCAGTTGTTGATGCACCAGCTCAGGCACCACCTGTACCTACTGTGATTCCAGGCCTTCAGGAGGCCCTAGCTCAGATTCTGATAGCGTGTACCGGCCTTGCTCAGGCGGTCTCTATCTCGAAGCCGCAACCACTTCTCAGGCCGGGGGAGGCACAGGCACTCAGACTCCCTTCGCTCGTACACCCGAGCAGGTTGTTCAGGGACTCCAGACACCGGGGGCACAACCAGCCCAGTCGGTTGCAGCTACGCAGGATTATGTGGTTCCGGCTATGCCTGAGGATGATCAGCGTAGGTTGGAGAGGTTTGGGAGACTCCAACCGCCACCTTTCAGTGGCACAGAGAGAGAGGATGCTCATGACTTCTTGGACAGGTGTCAGAGGATACTCCGTACTGTTGGTATTCTGGAGACTTGTGGGGTCTCATTCACTACTTTTCAGTTTTCTGGGGTTGCACTCAGATGGTGGGAGACTTACGAGAGGCGTAGGCCTATTGGCACAACACCCCTTACTTGGCAACAGTTCTCCGTGGTCTTTTTGGAGAAGTTCGTGCCTCAGTCTCGTAGAGAATAGCTGCACAGACAGTTTGAGTGGCTTCGCCAGGGTGATATGTCTGTTACGCAGCATGAGATGCAATTCTCAGACTTGGCCCGTCATGATATCTGGTTGGTTCCCACGGACAGGGAGAAGATCATGAGGTTTATTGATGGTCTCACTTTTCAGCTACAGTTGCTCATGACCAGAGAGAGGGTGTCTGGTGCTACCTTTGATGAGGTTGTCAACATTGCTCGACAAATTGAGATGGTTCGTGGTCAGGAGAGAGTTAAAAGGGAGGCCAAGAGGCCTCGTGGTCAGGGTGGATTCAGCGATGCTCTTTTTGGGGGTCAGTTCCAGTACGGTAGAGGTCGTCATTTCAGACAGGCTCAGTCAGCTTGGCCATTTCACCGTGGTACATCATCTGGCCATAGTTCTCACAGTTCTCATCAGAACCATTCATCACTCGGTGCCCTTCCAGCTCAAAGTTCGTCCCGTGCTCCACCAGTTCAGGGCTCCTCCATGCCAGGTTCTTCTACCAGTTATCCCGGTGCTAGAGGTTCCCTTCAGTTCCCGCCACCAGCACCAGTGAGTTGTTTTGAGTGTGGGGATTTTGGGCATATATGGAGGTAGTGTCCTCGTCGTCATGGAGGTCTATCTCAGCCGAGGAGTCAGCCTTCGACTTCAGCACCAGTTACTTCACCACCCGCCCAATCAGCTCGGGGTGGAGGTCAGTCAATTAGGGGTCGCCCTAGAGGGGGAGGTAGATCATGGGGTGGTCAGGCCCATTTCTATGCCCTCTCTGCCAGACCAGATGTTATTGCTTTAGATATTGTGATTACAAGTATTGTCTCAGTTTGTCACAGAGATGCGTCCGCATTATTTGACCCTAGTTCCACATATTCATATGTTTCCTCGTATTTCGCCCATTTTCTGGATATGCCCCGTGAGTCTTTAGTTTTATCGTTCATGTATCTACTCCTGTGGGCAATACTATTGTTGTGGACCGCGTATATTGGTCATGTATGGTGACTATTGGGGGTTTGGAGACCCGAGTGGATCTATTGTGGCTCACTATGGTTGACTTTGATGTGATATTGGGTATGGATTGGTTATCTCCATGTCATGTTGTTCTAGATTTTTACGCTAAGACCGTGATATTGGCAATGCCGGGATTTTCGAGGGTTGAGTGGAGCGGTTCTGTAGATTATGTACCTAGTAGGGTGATTTCATATTTGAAGGCTCAGCGTATGGTTGAGAAGGGTTGCCTATCTTATTTGGC